>JARFJB010002016.1:20000-70000 GCA_036346205.1 Vesta saturnalis | reverse complement strand
TAAAATACAATTACTGTGATAATTATAAATGCCAATATGCCAAAATACTGAGACAAATGAAGTAAAATAAATATTCATTCTCATTGTGATTATATCGCTATGATAGACAATATTTTTTGAAATGCGTAACATACGTTTAACAGCATTTGTGAAAATATTGGAACAATTGAAGCCTTAATAACGTAACGGAAACAACCTTTCAATCATAATCTGATTTGTAGTAGACATTGTCAAGTGGAAGATGATAATTTTGAGATGCTTTTAAAAAAACGTAATTTTGTCTGCTTCTAATTAATTGTACTATAGATCAAGGTTTAGTTAACGCTGCGTATCAATACTTGAATCGACAATCATTTACATTATAGTTGCAATCGTATTAATTTATCTTACTGGATGAGCACCGGTACAAAGGTTAAATTCAATATTTAGTCAACGCTGAAGTACGTCTAAATAAACACTGGAAAATTTTTACTTCTACATCATTTTTAATGAAAAAGTTAAAACTGTAATGTATATATATATATATATATATATATATATATATATATATATATATATCAGGGTGTCCCAATAGAGTGGGATAGTATGGGTATCTTTCTTATTATTACAGATAGAGATTTGGTTAAATGGGCAATATTGTGCCATTTTTGGGCCGAGTTCGATTTCGTTGAGAAACATTTCAATTTACGAACACTTTCGAAATTATTAAAAAAACAAAATCGCCGATTTCTAAAACTCAAATATCTCCGTAATTATAAAAATTCAAGATGGCGGTTTCCAATATATTAATAGCCACTTTCTTATTATAAATGGGCGCCATATTGATTCTTACATAATTAAATGGGATTTTTCTCTTTTCAACGATGTATAACAACCTAGGGAGATCTAGTTGTCACAATTTTTACTAATAATTTTTGTTAATTACTGTTTCAACAATTGTTAATTCAGTACATACCTATATGTCTTGTGAACATACAGAATTAAGTACCAGTGATTATCACAGTAAAAAACATTATTTTTATTTAGCTTAGTAGTTCGAGAATTGTGACAACATGCCCCGTGATATGTTGTCACAGTATCTGGGGTATGTTGTCACAGGTTTTATAATTTATTGCCTAGGACATGTCGTCTTTATGTTTAGGCATACAAAGCAAATAAATTCAAAGAAATATTTCAATAGGTATTTATTTTAGAAAGTTAACAAACGATGGAAGCAATTACATATCGTCATCACTATTACATTTATGACACATAATATAGATTTCCATCAGTACACTTTTCATGAGACCAATTGCATTGGGTGCCTTGCAACCAAACTTCCTTGGAATCTCTATAGTTTTCTCCACAAATCAAAAATGTTTCACCTTCTTCCTCTTCTTCTTCGGATGGAGGTGCAGGTGATTTTTGGGTTTCTTTCTATAAGATTTGTATCCAAAGATTTGCTTTTTACATTGCCTGTGGATTTTGAACTTTTGATGCCTCCAACTCATTTTTTACGGGAGTGTCGGTCAAAATAGCAGACTTATGCTTCCTGCGCTGTCGTCTGCTAGATTTTCTATCCTCGGCTTTAGGTAGAGGGCGAATAATCTCTGGAAAGCACAGGCTCCGTCTGCTTCCGCAGATGTTAAAGGTCTTGAAGGATACAGCTGAGAAGTTGACGGTTCAGCTTCAGCAAAAGAATCTGTGGGAGCTTGATGGTTCTACTGGTCGATCTGATCTATATT
Organism: Vesta saturnalis; assembly: GCA_036346205.1. Taxonomy (NCBI): domain Eukaryota; kingdom Metazoa; phylum Arthropoda; class Insecta; order Coleoptera; family Lampyridae; genus Vesta; species Vesta saturnalis. The sequence goes on along the minus strand of JARFJB010002016.1, from coordinate 68,276 downwards.
ATCTACATCCACTAAATTTTCTGCAGTAACATGTTCTACATTAGGCCCTACGTTTTCCACAAGCGCACGATCTGTTACATAATTTGGGAGAACATCTTGGTCCATGAAAATGTCTTTGTTAAATGGATATACACCGGTAACGCGAAATCCTGATGTGATATTATTTGGTACAATTGTCATTGAAGAGCAGTAGCAACGATTCCTGGATATCGCAAATTGTTATAGTCTTTCCAGGATTAGTTTTCATCCAGGAAGCACAGGAAGGATTTATATATTTTTCAATGGGCCAAAAACGCTCCTGTCCAATGGCTGCAACTTATGGCTGCAATGCGAGGGTAAGAAAGCATAACTACGCCATTTTCCTTAGCATAGTTCGCGCAGGTATTGAAAGATGTGACTCATGGTTATCCAATAAGAGTAAAATGGGGCTATTCTTAGTGCACTTTACTGTGCCAACAAGGTGTTTCATGAAAGTTAACAAATTCTCCTCCTTCATCCAGCCAGATGGGTTAGCTGCCCAACACTACCAGTGGGAGCGTTATTCAAAAATGGTCTTTAAAATGCACTCTAGGAAAATAAATAGTGGGGATACTTTCCAGCAGCAGATACCGCAAGAGCCATCGTGACAAGTGTGCCTCTCTCAGCTGAGGTGAGTGAACCAATCCTTTTCTAGCAACTACACGATCTGGTCGTTGAACACTAGTTACTCCAGTCTCGTCCATATTGTAAATATCAGATGGAGAAACTTTATGGCTCCATACAAAATGCCCAAATTTGTGAAAAAGCGTCTACATTGGTTTTATTAAAGCTCGTGGCCCTTGACAAGCTAGTTGCTTGTGGTGTTCGTATTGACAGCCTTGTGTGTCCCTTCAAGAAACTTTAAAACCAATCGGACCTGCCATAGATGTATCACACCAGGAACGCGGCATTTGTTTCTTAAGAGCTTTAGCATAATCATATGCAAGTCTCCTCACTTCATTCAGTGAGCCCAAAATATATACCTATCTGAAGCTTTTTTTAGATATTCTTCTAATTGGAGCTCTTCGGCCTCATTAAACACTTGTCTAGGTTTCTTGTAGCCCATAAGAACACTGGCAGTTCCTGAAACAAGTTCTTCATTGGTAATTTTTTGCAAAATCTTGCGAAAGTTCTATAGTGAACATTAAAATCTGCAGCAGCTTTTCTAATAGCAATTGAGTGGTCACTGTTTCTTACTGCTTCAGCTGCTCTAAGCAAAATATCTCAAGGTATAATAATTTAGAAGGTATAAAATGGATCTGACATGTCGCAATTTCTACTATTGTTTAACAATTGTATAAGTTCACGTGATGTTATGCAAGGGACTTGATGTCACAAGTGACAACTAGTCCCGTGAATCGCGTGACAACTTGCCCCAAACGACATTTTGAAATAAATTAACCTGAATTTTTGTATACAAACAAGAAAGCTTGAATATTTTGGCATAACATTACAGCTTATCAACCCCACAAAAAGTAGAGCATATAAATCTTACCCTTAATTCACAAAACACAAAACTTCCAAGCAACAAAAATTACTTTATATACACACGGAAAACTTTTACTAACTGACGCAATAAGATGCAGGGGAGGTTTGAAGTTTTCTAGGATGGCCGTTATATGGTTTAGGAAGTGGTCGGTAGATGGTAATATATTTAGTATTCATATTGTGACAATATGCCCCTATGACAACTAGCGGTCTCCCTATGTACGAATAAAAGATTATGGGAAATATTGTTTTCATTTTAAATCAAGTAGCCATGTTTAACAATAAAACAAAATTTAATGTTAATTATATTATAATATGACTAACTGTCAAGTTGTATTAGTTGATTGATTGTGTAAATAATTAGTATTGCTGTGTATTAAGTGATAAATTTATAATAATTGTTTTTCCAATGGCGACCTTTCCAACAAATGAACAATATGATATGTTTTGTACATATATAAAGTGCTACAAAACTTCCGTCTTGCTTGCTCAAGAATATCTAACAAATTTTCCAGAGCGTAGGCAACCGGACATGAAAATATTTGCAATATTAGGTTCAAATATGCAGCGTTATGGATGTCTTAAAAGCCTAATAGGAACATAAACGTGGTTACTGAAGATGAGGAATTAACTTTAGCTTGTGTGCAAGTAAATCCGAATATTTCGACTCGAGGAATTGAAGCTCAAGTTAATGTGTCTAAGACTAAATCATCGAGAATTTTAAAAACACAATTTCCACGCATATAAATTACACATTGCGCAGACCAAATGATAATAAGTAGAACAGCATTTTGTAGATGGTTTTTAAATAAAATTGCAGAAAATGGTGATTTTATAAATCAAGTTTTATGGATTATTTAATCGCCATAATGAGCACAATTGGGCACAGGAAAATACACATAGTGGTTCCAGGCGCAACCAGGTTCGTTTCGGCTTTAATGTTTTTGTGGCATATTGGGAAATTGTTTAGTTGGTCCTATAATTTTGATGGAACCTTAATAGTGCAGCGTTACATGAAAATTCTGCAAACATATCTTCATCTTATTAGATGATCTACCTTTGAATGTTCAAATATGGTATCAGCAGGATGGCGGTCCCGCACATAATGCTGGCAATGTTATCCGATATTTAAATGGCCGTTTTGATAATAGAGTAATTGCCACCAATACACCTAATCAGTGGCCAGCCAGATCCGCAGATTTAACACCTCTGGACTTTTTTATTTATGGGGCACTATAAAAATAAAGTGTATGGTAGTAAATTCCATTACAATAATGCAGAAGAACTACGTGATGTAGTGGTGGCGGCCTTTAACGGTGTTCATCGAAATACATTGCGAACAGTTGTAAAAGTGTTGTAAAACGGTATCGATTCTGCGTACATGTAAACGGCCAGCACTTTGAACATTTGTTGTAATGTATTATGGTTTTAGCATTTACTAATACCACGGTGTATCGTTGTGTTTAATTCGTTTAATAAATAATTTTTACTTGCAAATTGTTAATCATGGTTACTTGATTTAAAATGAAAACAATTAATATCTCCCATAATTTTTTATTCGTACATAGGTTGTTATGCATCGTTGAAAAGAAAAAAAAATCCCATTTAATTGTGTAAAAATCCAATATGGCGCTCATTTAAAATAAAAAAGGTACTGTTTTTTTTAAGTGTCGAAGTAAGTAACTTTGATCTGAAACTTTTATTCATATCTTTTATAATTACGGAGATATTTGAGTTTTAGAAATCGGCGATTTTTGTTTTTTTAATAATTTCGAAACTGTTCGAAATTGAAATGTTTCTCAACGGAATCGAACTCGGCCCAGAAAATCGCAAATATTGCCCATTTAACCAATCTCTATCTTTAATAAATAAAAGATACCACACGATCCTACTCTATTTTTATATATATATATATATATATATATATATATATATATATATATATATATATATATATATATATATATATATATATATATATACACACACAGTGGTCTAGTTAAAATTTTTTGTGACAAAGACATAATTAAACAATTCCATTTCATACACCCACTTAAAATTATTTTGACTTTTTCCAAACAAAATTATACATTTATTCAAAAATATAGAAATTCTGGTATGTTTTGATACACTCCTCGAACGTTAACACTAATATTGCATTCTACATTCAATTTCAAAGGATGGATAGCTTATGATGAGCCTGAGTTTACACAACCACTAACTTGGTTATTGAGAATTACGAACTCGTTAGATACTACTGCAGAAAATCGAAGACATGTGGTGGTGAGTATTTGTAAAAACATCTATCAACTGCAGTGCTATTGACGTCAATAAATTTTGCATCGAACAACACTTTGAAGTATGTGCGATAACTTTTAATGTAAATAATAAAAAGGTCACCTACATTTAAGTTGTTATGGATCTCTTTCTGAGACGAAAATTTACTTTTAATAAGCTCAATAAGGTCCTTGAGAATCTTTGTAATCCAAATAACGTCCTGTATATGTGGATTTCAATTTTGATAGTACAAAATCGTTCCTTTAAAATAGTATGCAATGTTTTCTCTAGTTTTAATTTTAAACCTATTGTTAATTGGCCAACACGTATAACTAATACTTCTTGTACCATAACTGACCAAATATTTACAAACAACATTATGATAGGCTCCTGTTTACTTGACAACGAAATATCTGACCACAGAAGTGTATGTCTAGAATTGGAAATATTTTCAACTTTTACGTTTACTAATGATGCAAACATGTGCAAACATGATTTAAAAGAGACTCGTCACTAATGTAAAGAATTTGGAAATGCTCTAAAAATGAAATTTGGATGGAAGTACTTCATAACAACTAAATGAAGCATTTTGTAATTTTTACAATATCCTGCAGTATCATTTGACGTTTCCCAAAGTGCAAATTTACCTTAATAATAAAAGAAAAATTGGGTGAATGATGAGGTTAGAATTTAACTCTCGTCTTAAAGACCTATTTGTCTTAAAGAATTCTTAGTCATTTAGTTCCTTTCTATAAAAATGCGAAAATGAAACATTGAACACTTGAATTAGTTAATCAAATGAAGAGGAAATATTTTCAATATAAAATAATGAGGACAGAAAATGACATACGCTCACTTGGTGTACAGTTGCTACATTAACAAACAATAGCAGAAATAAAAGGATATTGCAAATTGTAGTGTAATCAATGATATCACTAACATGCCGCTGAGCTTAATAATTACTAGTAAAACCTAGGCACTTTCCGCCATCTTGGATTTTGACGTCACAAGACTGCACACGTGGAGACCGTATTTTCCACTGTGGTTTCTTTTCGAAGCCTTTTCAACTGATTTTGACCCTTATTTTTATGGTTTCTTTTCGAGGCCTTTTTCAACCCTTGATGGAATTTTCACTAATTATGGTCTTTTGACCGCAATTTTCTGTCGGCCTTATTTTATTGTTTCTTTCAGAGGCCTTTTCAACCCTTGATGGAACTTTCACCCTGATTTGGTTGTTAAGAACATTTTCTGTGGTTTTTTTCGAGGCCATTTTCAACCCTTGATGGAATGTTCACCCTAATTAGACTTTGTTGTGATAAGAACTTTTTGTCGGTTCACACCTGGATTCTTTTCGACAGTCATTTTAACCCTTGATGGAATTTTCACTCTAATTACGGTTTCTTGTCAGTTTAGCTCCTGAAAGGTAGGCAAATGCGTGCGCATACAATGTTCTAATAGAGGCCCTAATGCTACCTCATAAGACAGATATAAGAAGTTGTGTTAGGTCTGCGCCCCGGCCCCTTGGCTGAAAATAGTATTATAATAGGGATCCTAATGCTAACGTGTACGACAAGTGTAGAAACTACCATGTAGGCCTTCGATCTTGTGTTAGGTCTGCACTGTCGTGGCCTTGGCGAAATTTGAAACTAGACTAATGCCAACTTAAGACACTGTAGATCTTCAAAACTTGTTCTCAAGCCTTCTGTCGCGGCCGTTGGTTGGTAATGCTATGGGACCTAACCTTTATATATATATATATATATATATATATATATATATATATATATATATATATATATATATAATGCAGAAACTAGCTCTTGGCCTCTATCGTGACCTCCTTGGTGCAATAGTATGTGGGTTCTAACCTAATCTGAAAAACGCGCTAACACGAAAACATGCTAACGCAAAACTCGTAAACACGCAAACGCGAAAACATACAAACATGAAAACACGCTAACGCAGAAACACACAAACGAGAACACGCTAACGAAAACACGAAACATACACACACGAAAACACGCAAACGAAAACACGCTAACACGAAAACACGCAAACGCGAAAACATACAAACACGAAAACACGCTAACGTAGAAACGCACAAACGAAAACACGCTAACACGAAAACACGTAAACACGAAAACACACAAACGCGAAAACATACAAACACGAAAATACGCTAACGCAAAAACACACAAACGAAAACACGCTAACACGAAAACACGTAAACACGAAAACACACAAACGAAAACAAGCAAACGAAAACACGCAAACGCGAAAACATACAAACACGAAAACACGCTAACGCAAAAAAACACGCCAACACGAAAACAAAAAACGAAAACGCATAACACGAAAACACGCAAAACATACGAACACGAAAACACGCTAACGTAAAACACGCAAACACGAAAACAAAAAAGAAAACGCGCTAACAAGAAAACACGAAAACGCAAAAACATACAAACACGAAAACACGCTAACGCAAAACACACAAACTAAAACACCACGCTAACACGCAAAACACGTAAACACGAAAACACCAAACTAGAACACGCAAACGAAAACAGGAAACCGAAAACATACAAACACGAAAACACGCTAACGCAAAACACGTAAACACGTAACAAAAACGAAAACGCGATAACACGAAAACACGCAAACGCAAAACATACGAACACGAAAACACGCTAACGTAAAACACGCAAACATGAAAACAAAAGAACGAAAACGCGCTAACACGAAAACACGCAAACGCAAAAACACACACACACACACACTACAAACGAAAACACTAAACAAAACTCGAACGCAAAACACACAAATGAAAAACATGCTAACACGAAAGCCGCTAACACGAAAACACGTAAACGCGAAAACATACAAACACGAAAACACGCACACGCGAAAACATACAAACACGAAAACGCGTAAACGCGAAAACATACAAACACGAAAACACCCAAAACAAAAACACGAAAACACGCAAACGCGAAAACACGCTAACGCAAAAACACGCTAACACGGAAACACACAAACGAAAACACGCAGACGCAAAAACATACAGACACGAAAACACGCTAGGAAAACACGCAAACACGAAAACACGCTAACACGAAAACACGCAAACGCAAAAACATACAGACACGAAAAGACGCTAACGCAAAATCACAAACACGAAAACACGCTAACACGAATACACGACGCAAAAACATAGACGAAAACACGCTAACGCAAAACACGCAAACAGGAAAACACACAAACGAAACACGATAACACGAAAACACGCTAACGCAAAACCACACAATGAAAACACGCTAACACGAAAGCTCGCTAACACGAAAACATACAAACACGAAGAACACGCAAACGCGAAAACATACAAACACGAAAATACGCAAACGAGAAAACATACAAACACGAAAACACCCAAAACAAAAATACGAAAACACGCAAACGCGAAAACATGCTAACGCAAAACACGCTAACACGAAACACACAAACGAAAACACGCTAACACGAAAACACGTAGACGCAAAAACATAGACGAAAACACGCTAACGCAAAACACGCAAACAGGAAAACACACAAACGAAACACGATAACACGAAAACACGCTAACGCAAAACACACAAATGAAAACACGCTAACACGAAAGCTCGCTAACACGAAAACATACAAACACGAAGAACACGCAAACGCGAAAACATACAAACACGAAAACACGCAAACGAGAAAATATACAAACACGAAAACACCCAAAACAAAAATACGAAAACACGCAAACGCGAAAACATGCTAACGCAAAAACACGCTAACACGAAACACACAAACGAAAACACGCTAACACGAAAACACGTAGACGCAAAACATACAGACACGAAAACACGCTAACGCAAAAACACGCAAACACGAAAATACACAAACGGAAACACGATACACGAAAACACGCTAACGCTGAAACACAAACGAAAACACGCTAACATGAAAACACACAAACGAAAACGCGCAAACGCAAAACATACAGACACGAAAACACGCTAACGCAAAACATCAAACACGAAAACACGCAACACGTAGACGCAAAACATACAGACACGAAAACACGCTAACGAAAAACACGAAAACACACTAACGAAAACACGCTAACATGAAAAGCTAACACGAAAACACGCAAACGCGAAAATATACAAACACGAAAACACGCAAACGCGAAAACATACAAAACGAAAAAGACGAAAAACACAAAACGAAAACACACTAACAAGCAAACGCAAAACGTACAAACACGAAAACACGCTAACGCAAAAACACGCAAACACAAAACACAAACGAAAACACGCTAACACGAAAACACGCAAACGCAAAAACATACAAACACGAAAACACGCTAACGCAAAAACACGCAAACACGAAAACATACAAACGAAAACACGCTAACGCAAAAACACGCAAATGAAAACACGCTAACACGAAAGCTGCTAACATGAAAACACATAAACGCGAAATATACAAACACGAAGAACAGCAAACGCGAAAACATACAAACACGAAAACACGCTAACGAAAAACACGCAAACACGAAAACATACAAACGAAAACCGCTAACGCAAAAACACGCAAATGAAAACACGCTAACACGAAAGCTCGCTAACATGAAAACACATAAACGCGAAAACATACAAACACGAAAACACGCAAACGCGAAACATACAAACACGTAAACACGCTAACGCGAAAACATGTAAAACGAAAACACCGAAATACGAAAACACGCTAACACGAAAACTCGTAAAGCTGCAAACATGAATCATCAATCAAGACAGGGAGTTGAGAACACGGCGATCTAGTTTTTCCAGGTAACTATATAGCTCTAAACGTGCATGAGCTGTCGTGTAAGCGGCTATGGACACATTAATAGTTTTTAGAGCTATATAGTTACCTGGAAAAACTAGATCGCCGTGTTCTGTATTATGATACAGATAGTGTCATATTTGTGGCGAAATCCAACTTGGGATTTCTTGGCCAGATGACCGACGAGCTGGAGACGTACGGTGAAGGAAGTTATATAGCTGAGTTTGTTAGTGCAGGCCCGAAAAACTACAGCTATAACGTGTTTTCAACCAGTGATCAGGCAATTCAATTGTTGTGTAAAGTGAAAGGCATTAGCTTAAACTATAAAAACTCTCGCGTTATAAACTCTGAATCGATGAAGGATATGGTGCTTAGTAACAGTAAACAGTAATATAATGATAGGAAAATAGTTAGAGATAGGTTTTACAAGGTATTAAGTAGACCTCAATCCAAACAATATAGAATAAGTTACTCTAAGCGACGGAGAATTGAAAACTTTGATACTCTTCCATTTGGATATAAGGAATAAATAATATACCAGATGAATAGAAAGAGTTATTTTATTTATTAATATACGTTAACCTTCTTAAAATCATGTCCAGGTCATCTGTATTCCCGTAATTAAAGGTTTGATATGGGGTCGGAAGAGGCCAGTGGTTCCCTGAGGAGTCCCTCTAATTTAGACCCACTACCCGAGCGTGGCGGCGCGTCCCCATCGACCCTCTCGGTGCTGCAGATGTAGGGTGTACTTCTACTATGGTAGTTGGGGTGGTGACAGATCGTCATAACGACATGGAGGATGATTGGAACTTGAGCAGTGTACCGGTTCTGCTATAAGGCTCTTCCTCCGACAGTGCCACGCGACGTTGAGGTTCCACTGGTCCGTTCGACATCATCGCTGACGGTCTCGTGCGCGGGCTCCTTTTCGACCTCCCATCGCGCAATTACGGGCCCATCGGAATCCTCATCATCATCATTATGCCTCTGTTGAGTTTACTTTTTGTGGCGGTACACTCCTCCGGCTGTGTTTTTCCCACCGTCTTTTTCTGCCTATAATGTGTCTAACCTGCCTCTCGTGCTGCTCCAGCTCTGTATCCCCTCGACGAACTGTCTCTGCAGTGGATCTAACCTGGCTCGTTACAACCCCGGAGGTGTTTCATGCTGGCGGTGACGCTTAGCTCATACTCGACGTTAATTTTAGCTATAGCCCCGAAGTTCTCCATATTTGTTCAGATGCGCGTGTGTGTGTGTGTGTAGCTGATGTAATTTAATACTATAAAGCACATTCACACAAAACAAGTCATTATCATTATCAGCGTCATAGAAAGAAAGTCTGGTAATTCCTCATACTTAGATAACGACTAGAAACTGAATCGAAAATTACAGCTAATCAATTAGACTTTAACGTAATCGGCCGTAATTTAGAAATTTTTCCAATCTGTAAATAATAATTAGAAACTGCATTCCAAGTGTCAGAATCACCTAATACTATCAATTAGTCTTTAACGCAATCGCCTCCAGTTTAGAAATTGATCAATCTGAAAACAATTATTAGAAATGCATTCCACACAAGGAATTACCTTATTATTATTATCGAAAAGTAGCGTTGCATTCTTGTTTCCGATGTTTTATTAAATCTTTCAGCTCAATTGGTTTACAGTGCTGTATCTGCCCCAGGGTGAATGATTCTTTGCGTCTTGAAAAGAGTACCGCTCCCGAAATCAGTCCTTGTGCTAAACATCGATAATCTTCAAAAATACTGTCTGCAGAAAGTGCATCGCTTTCCCTAGAAAATACCAATGAGGCTGTCATGGTTTAAGAATCCTCATCTGATCCTCGTGCTAAAACATCGGTAATCTTCAAAATTGCTCTTTACATAAAAATGTATCGCTTTTCGCTACCGATGAGCCTATTATCTCTTAAGAGTCCTCTCATCCAAACCCTCGTGCTAAAACGTTGATAGTCGATTCTATGCAGTTGTAGGCAATATTGTGTTTACTAAAACCATAATTGGAAACGCTGTTTGCGATGTCCAGTCCGGGAAGGATGTTTAATTAGCTTTTTGACAGGTGTATTTATGATAAGATCAGGCTTGCATAAATATTGAGGATTCTGTTTATGTATTAGAAAACATACTACAGTCTCTAAACAGAATCCAGATAAAATCCAAGGAAATGAACACGGTACAGCTTCTGAGAACGAACTAAAAGATTTGAAGAGTGTGCAGCATTTCCAGAGCCGTGCTGAAACCAGTTAATTTAGGAATAACCTCATGTCCATGTAATAATAGTAATAATAATAATAATAGTGCCTGATAAAACTGTCAGGGTTATTAGCTGCTTTATAGGTTGTTACAATATAATCGTTCAAGGTGAAGACGATGAGACGAATGTATCTCAAAATCTTGATGATGGTGGTCTCTATGAAATTTGAAATAAATTAGATTACGTCACTCTTATTTCAGATTAGAAATTTTAAAGCATTTAGTTAACATTGCTATTAATCTCAACTGGTAAAAATCCATATAACTTGAAGTACATGTGTGTGCGTGCGTGCGTGTGCGTGAGTGGTGCGTGCGTGAGTGCGTGCGTGCGTGCGTGCGTGCGTGCGTGCGTGCGTGTGCGTGCGTGCGTGTGCTGTGCGTGCGTGCGTGCGTGCGTGCGTGCGTGGTGTGTGTGCATAATTGAGTATACAAATAAATGATGATTGCAGAAAAGAGAATATATTCGTATAAAAGCATCGGGTAGAAATTTTATGATTTCGGCTAATAATTTTAGACCTTAATGTAATTTGCGGTGGCAAAATATTTATATGTAGTTGTTTTATCATGATATTAATGATTGGCTACCACTTTACTATTAATTAATGCAGTTTATAACTGTTTAATAATTTAATGCATTCCATAACAATAGTTTCTGTAATCTCAAGGTTCAAATTATTTAAAGTAATTTTCCAGTAGCAAAATTTTTAAAATATTATATATTTAACGATAGGAAAGCAATAGCCAGTTTATATCCAACCAATCATAAGTAGAAAACGTGTTTAGTGAGACTACATGTGATACGTTGTATAAAAAATATTTCAGTTCAACATACGGTTATTATTAGAACAGCTGAAAGAAAAAAACACTTTTAAGGTATGCGTATTATTTTTAATATATATGTTTTTACTTGATATTGCTAACAAAAATGTCGATAAAGATTTTAAAATGTATTATTACTCTTATAGGATGACGTCATAAAATCAGGTCTACAATAGTTGGTACGTATTCGTGGATTTTAAACCTGTAGTTATTGTTAATTCGCGTATAATAATAAAACCATTAAAACCTTTTGCCTTTTATTTGCATTATATCAATTTGATATTCTTAATACCATGTTAATTTAATTTAACTCTGTTATATATAAGTAATTATTACTTTCCAGTCCTTTTAATGAGGCTTTTATAACTGTTAATAAACACGTTTCTATGAAACAATTTTGTGTGTATGTAATTGAACATGCAAATAAATCAGACGTAATTTTCCGAATGTATAGGTGGTGCCTGTTTAGAAAGAGAGAATCTCCTATATAAAAAGCATCTTTGCATTAGGGTAGAAATTATTTATTATTTCACGTCATATTTAATTTAGACCTTAATGTATTCAGTTTTGAACTGTAAGCTGGTTTCTGCAAACTGTACGACGTGATTTTGGTTGATTGATTGAGATTGATCTGATTGATTTGATCGGGCATGATTTGTTTGAGATTGATTGATTAATTAATTAATTAATTAATTGATTTGTTTGTGTGAGAAAGAGCCGAAAGAGAGAGAGGCGAGAGAGAAACGGGGTAAAGAACCAGCGTCCTGTACATATGTGTTTTAGAATAAATTAGGTGCGGACCATCCTGTATGTAAGATTTCATAAGTTTACGCGATATTGCACAACAAATAATTTATTCATCACCGCTGACGTGTATTTCTAAGAAACCGTAAGTTTCTGCACGTCAGAACGATTTTAACCAATCGCATAACGGCATCCCCGCACGGTAGCCGCGAAACCGCCCACAGAGGCACCTTTATAAACTCGCGACGCGCATAATAAGGAGAGATGAATCTCAGTAGATTCAAGTCAAGCCGTTCCAGAAACCAGTAGCCGCAGCCGCACCGTTTGCTTAGTGTAAGCACCGACCTGTTGTTCACCGACGAAGAGTTCAATTCTGTACTGCTATTGATAGACACGTAAGTTATAAAGTTATACAATCTCACAATTTACACTCAAACACTACAGACCGTAAATAATTCCGGGCTGAGCTCCAGGAGTTATACCCATACACCCAGAGTAACGCAGGGTAGCCCCGACGGAACTCGCCAATACAAAGTACACTAACACCTAGAGTAGCACGAAGGGTAGATCCCATCGTCACTCGCCACCACAAAGTACACCTAGAGGAACGCAGGGGTAGCCCCCGACGGAACTCGCCAATACAAAGTACACCTAGAGGAACGCAGGGTAGCCCCGACGTATCTACACAGTACCTGAGGGTGAAGGGTTGTTACAGGGCTGTAAAGACCTACGACCTTTCTCTTAGTATATCCAGTAAAGACAGGCCATCGCCTACGTCTTCTGCGCATTACTGAAATCCCGCTCGAAACTTATACACTACCTACAGACAAAACACAATAACCGTACACGGTGTCTTAAATCGCAGAAGAGTACCTCCATAACCTGTTGTATAAATTTGTAGATAAATTGGTAGTCACTATAACCATCGTAAATACCTGGTGCACGAACGTTTGTAAATAAATTAGAGTACGTAGATTTTTCTATCTTTACGTAAACCGATTAGAGTAGTTTTAATATTAAGTATTTTGTTCCCTTGATTAATTATAAATAATTAAACTTAGTATAGAGATCGGTAATTAATTTAGTTAGATAAATAATCTAATTGGCAAAATTAAACCGGTAATAATTAAAGAAAGACCGTCGAGATCTCGCGTTTGCAGACGCGCATTCGCGTGTATTATTTCGAGGAGTAGGACATCCTTGCTTCAGCGCTCCAGAGTTACTAACATATAAGCACGATATCGATTTTCTCAACGATTCGAGTTCATTGCGCTGGCGCTCCGATCAACCACTGCATCAAGGATAACGCTCGCGCTACTGTACATGCAGGACCGTAACCTAAACTTTGCCTCTTAGGTAAGGAATAGATTAAAAGACTATCTTTTGTTCACAGAAGCGACTTCGCACCCAGTGACGCCAGCACCCGGACCAGGAGTTCTTACATACATATTTTGTTAGTTACCGTTTATTTTATTTATTGTAAATATTTGTTTAATATACGTGTTAAAATGCTTTACGGATTTTATTTAAGGTTACAGTGTTAAGCCCATCCAGTACTACGAACCACACCCCGTTTATAAAATAAACCCGATTGAGCAAAGCCGAGGCAAAATAAAACCGCGTTGGGTTACCAAACCAGAAGGGCGCATTATAAATATAAGTATAGAACCCTAAAAGTAGGCGCATTACAACGAGATAGAGCAAGAGAGAGGTGTGCATGATCAACTTCTATTACAGAAAACGTTCATTAGTCTATACGCCACTAGATGGCGCTAAAATCAATTTTAATCAAAGGGGCCAGGCGCAGACCCTGACACAAATCCTGTCTTAAATGCTAGCCACCTTATTAGAATAACATTTTTTATGACGGGGCGAATGCCTCAACTGTAAGATTAGGTTAGAACCCACATACAATTGCACCAGGGCCACGATAGGAGCCAAGGTCCAAGAGCTAGTTTCTGCACTTATATATAAGGTTAGACCCCATACCATTACCAACCAGGGGTCCGCAACAGGGACGAAGGCTCGAGAACAAATTTTGAAGATCTACACGTGTCTTAAGTTGGCGTTAGGACCCCTTATTTTAAATTTCCCACCACGGGGCACGACAGGGGCGCAGACCTAACACAACTTTTATATCTGTCTTATGAGGTAGCATTAGGCCTCTTATTAGAACATTGTATGCGCACGCATTTGCCTACCTTCCAGGAGGTAAACTGCCAAAGAGGCCGTAATTAGGATGAAAATTCCATCAAGGGTTAAAATGACTGCCGAAAATAATCCATAGGTGAACCGACAAACAGTTCTTAACACAACCAAAAGGGCTCTAATTAGTGAAAATTCCATCAATTGAAAAGGCCTGAAAAGAAACCATAAAAGTAAAGGTGAAAATCAAGTTGCAAAAGGCCTCCGAAAAGAAACCATAGTGGAAAATACGGTCTCCACGTGGGCGGTCTTGCGACGTCAAAATCCAAGATGGTGGAAGGTGCCTGGGTTCTACTATTACTTTGTAAACGCTCCTCGTAAAAAGAGTGCAAACCCAAATGACGGGACAGAATATGAAATAAATACGGATGTATTCATAAACCACTCATTGTATTTATATCCATATACCGATCACGAAATACTAACATTATTAAATTGTAAATTAAAAAACAATTAGTAGGCCATGATGAAATACCTTCATTCGTTCTGAAAAGTGTTCTTGTAATTATCTTACATCCCTTAACATATTTGATAAATTTGTGCTTCGTAACGGGTAGTTTCCCGGATAAAATCATAACAGGCAAAGTTATACCGATTTTTAAAAAGGATGACGTACATTTAATTGATAAATACAGACCATTAACTACCTCCGACAACCTCTCAAAAGTGTTTGAACATGCTTTTTTAAATCGCTTAATTAATTTTATTGAAAAGCATAACATAATCACGGATAACAAACACACCTATATGCGATTTTTATCCCCGAATTATGTTTCATATTGATGCAGGAAAACCCTGTAGGAATCTTGCGATTTGAGCAGGACTTTTGATTGCGTCAACTACTCAAAACTGTTAAAGGTACTAGAAAGCTACGGTATCAGAGGTACTGCTATTAATTGGATCTCTTCATTTTTGTGCAAACGAGAACAATACGTTACAGCAAAAAAAACAAAAATTTTCATACTACATATGCTATATCTGGCAGGCTGCCAGTTACGATGGGTGTACCACAGGGTACAGTGATAGGACCTATCTTGTTTATACTGTTTATTAATAAAATTAGCTTGACCTTGGGTGTAAAAAATCACGTCATGTACCCAGATGACATTTCAATGATTTTATCACATTCTGATGAGAACGCCTCAAGACACACTGCACTAATGCGTCACAACAACTATGAATTTTTAACAAAACACGATCTATTGTAACGGTACTTTTGCATAATATAAAATTCAAAAGGCCGCTCAAAACAGTGTTTAAATTTTAATAAATTCAAGGTAAACTAAAATATAACTAAAGCAGTTCTGATAAGAAGAATTGAGAACAACCTTGACATTGCCAATAAAATAGGTACACATAATTTTGGATTTCTAAAATTTTTAATTAATCAAGCATTAATATATAATTAATACATACGATTTTGTTTAAGAACAAAACAATAATGTCAAGTAAGTAAATATTTTTGAACATATGTAAGACTATGCAATTCTTGATATTTCAGATTATTATGCCATGAACGAAATTTAACTAAATTTATTGTATTCATAAATTTAATCTTTAAAACCCAATCAACAATTGGTAAGTAAGACTGAAAGTAAGCCAAGAGTTTAATTGGTAAATTTTAACAATTTTAGGGTTTTTTTTATATGAAGCAACATTCATTAAATAAAAGGATTTGTCTTCAGAACAAACTGGCAATAGCACTGCAACAAGTTCCATTAACGGTCCAACTTGGCCACATAAAAAAACAGGGTTGTTTAACATCTCAAGTCCTAAAAATAAATAAAAGGATAAAACAAGGAGTTGCCTATGTAAGGTCAGATATTTCATTTCATCACCATCATACATACACAATTTACATATTATAAAATTATCAATACCGACTACTGTGAGAGATCTCCGGTTACACTCACATAACCATCTCGTCATACCTCACTCATGCATTTTTCCTACAATTAAATTAATAACATTTGTATTTAATGTTGATATGTAGTTTGTAATAGTTTCATTTAATCATTAAATCACTAAGCCACCTTCATAGTTTTCATTTATTAGTGGTTCATATTATTATTGTCACGGATAAGGCTAATTACAACATACACCCATTACATCTTGCTAAAGCCTTGGCGCCCTTCACACTTCTCATGTTCTCCGTGTAAAGCCGAATGGGGTATCAGTCCAACTTGATAGTATGTACCATTGCCATACAATAAAAAAAGGGAGTTCAAATCTCAGTATTAACACGAACCGAAATGAAGGCTGAAAATCAAGTACCTCATTGCTTACCAGTTGTTTTTCAAAACAAAAGGTTATAAATATTTGACGCCTACTAACGTGGGACCCGACCTGAAAATTTAGTAAAGTAATTTAATGCATAGTATTTACTTACTTATCTACATTATTTATTATCTTAAACATCATTTTCTTAATTAATTTTAATAATAACATAATTTTATAGTAAGGTTAGTTTCATTATTTAGATAAGCATGTGTAAAACAAGTATAATGTGGGCATCGAAAGTATGAGTGATACCAACATAAACATTTCCATTACCAATCGCTAAACATTTTGAATTTTATATGAATGTATTATTTAAATTGTACCTATTAATTTAAAAATTAGCATTGGGAAAGTATTGATAATTGAATGTAACTTTATATTTATATACTGCTACGAATTGTGGTATATTATTTGTTTATTTATGTTTTACAATTTCAAAGAAAGTTATTTAAAATTAGTGTTGATTTCTGAATTCGCTTCATTTGATTAAAGTTATAAATATGAATGTCGACCGCCTTCTTAGTGATGAACTTGATTATGAGTTAAGAATACGTGGTTGCTACTTATTAACCACAGTCGATGTAAAACGAAAAAAATTAAGAGAAATTCTTGCGAGAAACTCAGAATTCAATTTATCTAGTATTGATCCATATTCAGAAATAAATATATGCCAATCTAAACTAAATGATTTAGTACAAAAAATACTAAATTTTGATAAAACTAATGCGTGTAATGAATATAATAAAATTTCATCTCGACTGACACATTTAAACGGTCGAATTGAATTTATTCCTTCAGTT
Source organism: Vesta saturnalis (assembly GCA_036346205.1). Lineage (NCBI taxonomy): Eukaryota > Metazoa > Arthropoda > Insecta > Coleoptera > Lampyridae > Vesta > Vesta saturnalis. The sequence goes on along the minus strand of JARFJB010002016.1, from coordinate 50,528 downwards.
AATGAGGAAATTAAAAAATTTAAGACTGCTGTTTCGTCCACTATTGAGAGCGCTTTTCGTACTTTAAATGAGCATTATTCATTCGTTGTAAATAAAAAAGAAATTAGTCTCATAGATTTAGAACCAGAGAATTTGAGAGAACTAGATCAAGAGGAAAAGTCTATTTCTAATTTAAATAATAACAATCACAATTTAAAGGATGTAATAGAAAGTTTGAATGTGTCTTACGCACAAATCATTAATACGACTTCTAATTCAAATTTTGCTAATAGAATCGATGATTTAAATCTTGAACAATCCTATCTCCCAACTTCTACTAGCCGATTTCAGTCACTATTAATTCTCAATTACCTCTTGAAATCAATCCACCTCCAGTAAGTTTGAAAACACCAAATTTATTAGATGTTGATTACCATCTGCCTTATGGTATTGAGAAATTATCTCTTAGTAAGCCAAATTTTGAGACAAGTCATTTGTCACCATTTGCAATAAATTATGATCCTAATCCCAATAATCAAAATCACCCAACCAGAAAGGTACCAACGGAAAGTATTTCCAATCAATGCCAACCTCAACCATTAATTTTACAAGAATCGTGTAATCATCAATTTTCTAGACAATACTTATCCTCTTGGCGAATAACTTTGATGGAAAAGGTGAAAACCTAGGACAGTTTTTGGATAGGATTGTAGAAATAAGCACAGCGAGAAATATATCTAAGGTCCAATTATTTAGATCGTCTGTAGAATTATTTACGGGAGATGCCCTTATTTGGTATCGAGCCAATAAGAATTCTTTGTATAGTTGGGATGATCTAGTATTAAAACTTAAATCTGATTTCTTACCACCAGATTATTTAAACTCTTTGTGGGACGAAATTCGTAACAGAACACAAGGCCCTGACGAAAAGGTCGTAATATTTATATCCATCATGGAAGGTCTGTTTAGTCGGTTGCCATTTTATCCAACCGAAAGCGTAAAAATAGAACAAATCAGGAGAAATCTTCGACCTGATTATCAAAAACAACTCGCTCTATTAAAATTTTCTGATGTCAAAACCTTAACAATTGCCTGTAAAGCTATCGAAGATGCGTTTATCAAGGCAGTCGCTTCAAAAATCTCTCTTACTTCTCATGCTTTTGAAGCAGACCTTGCTTATAAAGGTGCAACTAATAAGCGTCACGTTTATAATATAGAGGCTCAGGCTAATATAAATCCAATTTTTAACAAAACTTATGTACCTAAGTGTTTTAATTGCGGAGCTTTTGACCATAAATTTCCTGTCCGAGAACCACGAAAGAAATTTTGTTTTAAATGTGCTTGCCAAATTTACAACTAAAACGTGTACCAGGTGTGCATCAAAAACGATACTATCGGACCTGTTGTGTCAACAAATGGGCCCGAAAGCAATCTACAGTAAATGTTGACATTCGAATGGATTGGCTTTTGGTTAAGAACTGTTCGCAAATTCTATAAAAAGATGATTAAGAAACCCATTTCTCCACTTTTGAATACAGCCCTTATGACAATAGGCCATATATCACTGCCTTTATAAAACAATTCCTATTAGAGCCATGATAGATTCGGTGCCAATTCCTCAGTTATTGGTAACGATGGTTTACAAATTCTAAAACGATTAAACGTAAACTTCCAAAACTCATTCGGTATTGCTACTACTGCAGATGGTGCATCACAAGAGATCATTGGGAAAGTCACTCTACCAATTAGTTTGAATAAAAGTGATATGAAAGAGGTAGAATTTATCGTTGTTCCTTCAATTCCGAATCCATTTATTTTCGGGTAAACTTCTGCGAAATTTTTAATCTGATATTAGATTTTAAAACAAAACAATACATCCCTAATATTGGTGCAATCAATCATCTTTGTACTACTGATAGTTTAACACCAGATCAACATAAAAGGCTTGAAACTATAAAACAACAATTTATAGATTTAAGCAATAGACCTTAGGAAGAACATCTCTTATGGAATTTGATATTGAACTAACTGATACTAAGCCATTCAAACAAAAACAGTACCAGCTTTCACCCATGCAAGAACATTTAAATACCGAAATTGACCGCATGATCGAGCTTGACATTATCGAACCTTCAAAAAGTGACTATTCTTCCCCTATGCTTTTAGTGAAAAAATCTAACGGTGAATATCGAGCTTGTTTTGACGGCAGACGTATCAACGCACTCAGAAAATCTGATAGCTATCCTCTGCCTTTAATTAGACAAATACTAGACAGTCTAAGTAACGCCAAATTTATTTCGTCTATTGATCTGCGTAGTGCTTTTGGCAGATACCTTAGCCGAACGTTCTAAAGAGTACACCGCCTTTCCCGTAAGTGGACGCGGTCTTTTCACTTTAAAGTCATGCCTTTCGGCTAAAAATGCTGCACTCGCTCAACAGAGACTCATGGACAAGCTGTTTGGTCCTAAATACACTAGTCGCGTCTTCCCTTACTTAGACGACTTATTATTAGTTAGTCCGGACCCGAGTCACATTTAAATTTGTTGGAACAAGTTTTGGAAACATTAAAATTGCCGGCCTGACTGTCCGTTTCGATAAATGCCAGTTTTGCAAACCTCAACTTAAGTACTTCGTAATAGATCAATATGGTCTTCGAACAGACCCAGAAAAAACAAACGCTATTGAGCGATTTATTAGGCCTACAACTACTACTCAAGTGAAACGCTTCCTGGGTATTTCATCATGGTATAGACGGTTTATCAAAGGTTTTGCAGATGTGGTGGCTCTTAATGACCTTTTAAAGGGGCGTAAAAAAGGACAAGGGATTGTGTGGAATGAAGAAGCTGAAAAATCTTTTAACTTAATTAAAAAACTGTTAGTATCTTCGCCAATTCTAGTACCGCCGGATTTCGCAAAATCTTTCACGATTCAGTGCGATAGCTCTGATCGCGGTTTAGGTGGTGTACTTACCCAGACTATAGATGGTGAAGAAAAAGTCATTGCCTATGCCAGTCGCTCTCTAACAAAGTCAGAGAGAAACTACACGTGCACGGAACGCGAATGCTTAGCCGTTATATTTTCTATAGAAAAATTTCGACCTTATGTAGAGGGTACACACTTTCAGGTTGTCACTGACCATTATTCTCTATTGTGGCTTAACAGATTAAAAGATCCAACCGGGAGACTGTCGCGTTGGTCAGTTGTTAGCACAGTTCGACTTCAAGTTAGAACATCGTAATGGAAAATTGAATGTTGTACCAGATGTATTATCGCGTGATATAAAAAATGACATTAACATAGTAACGTTTGGTTTGAATGAGTTTGATGATTGGTACAATTCCATGATAGAACGAATTAAGTCAAATCCTAAAAATTATCCTTTATGGCGCATGGAAGAAAATAAAATCTTGAAATTAATTGATCTGAAAATAACGGTACGCCCTCTTGGAAAATAGTAGTACCTCTTTCTAAGCGTAATGATGTGTTGAAAGAAAACCATGACAATTCTCTTGCTGCACATTTCGGTATATATAAAACTTATAAAAGAATCTCACAGTTATACTACTGGCCACGTATGAAAAAGATATTGCTAAATATGTCAGAAATTGCACAATTTGTTTGTCACACAAATCACCTAACACTGCCCTGCCGGACTTATGGGTAGCTATAAAATGTTTCAGTGCCTTTTCAAGTTATTTCACTTGATATTATGGGACCGCTTCCAAAAGTCTAAAGAAACCAATATATACTAGTTGTCTGCGATTGGTTTTCCAAATACGTTGTTAGCTTTCCTTTGCGTAAAGCCATCGCTAAAAAAATTTGCGACTTGGTTGAGAATCATATTTTCCTGGTATTCGGTGTACCGCAAACAATTATGTGCGATAACGGAGTTCAATTTAAATCAAAAGAATTTAAAAATTTAATTAAACAGTACAATGTTCAGAAATTATGGTTTAATGCATTATACCATCCCCAGGTAAACCCCACGGAGAGGGTAAATCGCGTACTCAAAACCGCCTTGAAATCTTATATTACCGACAATCAGAGGAAATGGGATGTAGAAATACATAGAGTCTGTCAAGCTATCCGTACAGCAGTACATGAGGTAACTAACTTAGCACCTTCCTATATTAATTTTGGCCGGTACGTACCTTTGTCGGGAGATTACTACGGTAATAATTTCTCTAACGAGTTTAAAATTGATAATAGAACCTTATGTGAATAAGTTACACAAGTTTTCTGACCTATATAATGACATAAAGAAACGGTTAATTAAGGCTTATCAGAAAAATTCTCATACGTACAATTTACGCCGTCGTGCTGTGGAACTGTATGAAGGTGACGTGGTTTGGAAAAAAAATTATACTCAATCTAACGCCGCTAGTTTCTATTCATATAAATTGTCACCCAAATATATTCGTTGTTTAATTAAAGGAAAATTTCGCCCTTATCTATGAACTTGAGGATGAAAAGGGCACGAATTTAGCGCTGGCATATAAAGGATATTAAGTGCAATCCGACAGTGTAAAAAAAAAATTGTTATAATTATCAATAATATCCTATATCTTGTTAAGATCATTACCCGTGGAGGTCGGGAGTTCTGTATTAAGTATTTGAAGGCCAGAATAGCTTCCGTGGCTCATTATTATGTCGCTTCGGTAGGAATCCGAAAAAACATTCTTAGCTTATTCCATCACCAGCTCATTAACCTAACAACATCTGAATAGTAATTATAGCACTAGTTTCATAAATTGAAATTCGTATATTTAAATATTTCTTTTGACATTCACCTAATAATATAGATAAACAATATCTTTCTTTATTATAATTAAATATCTTTCTTTGTTTTATGCAACGATTTTAGTCAACTCGTGACTTACTGACTTTATGGTTTGGACGTTGTTCAAAGTTGAATACCACTATGGTGATCTTGTAAATAGTTTTGTTCCTTATATTAGAATAAGTTAAATTTGTGGTTTAGCCACAGCGAATTTTAAAAGAGTTTCTTTGGGACAAATAGCTCTCAGGTAAGTGACTTTTAAAATTTTGCGCGTAATTTAGTTAAGTTTGTACATTTCAAACATATATATTTCCATGGGTGAGTCCATGAGACGAATTCGATATTTCTTTGGGAAAATATTAATTATAATTTCTCAGATCAAAAAAATAATTTGAGTTCGCAGTTAGTTATAGATAGGATTAAGATTTTAATGGGAAGACCATTGGTTGTTAGAAGAAGTTTTATTTGGGAATACATTGACCTTTTCTCAGTTTTAGAAAGTTTTTTCTTTACAACTAATTTAGTTAAGCTTCGGTATAAATAATACTTTATTTTAGGTAGGTACTGTAATATTAGGAAGTGTTTAAGTATGATTGAACATGCTGTTCTGTTTAAACCAATTAAAGTCAGTAACACAACATTTTATTTAAGAACCCGTTATTTTAGTCGCGAGAAAAATAAATAAATAGTTTTTTATTATTTTCAATTTCAGAAGTGGCGAATTCTAATCAATATTTTTCTTCAAAAAAAAAAAAAAAAAAAAATGTATATACATGGCTAACTGAAGTAATCATTTTGGAGTAAAAATCGAATGAGGTTTCATTCAATTTTAATGAGGTAATGGGGGAGTGTAACGGTACTTTTGCATAATATAAAATTCAAAAAGGCCGCTCAAAACAGTGTTTAAATTTTAATAAATTCAAGGTAAACTAAAATATAACTAAAGCAGTTCTGATAAGAAGAATTGAGAACAACCTTGACATTGCCAATAAAATAGGTACAATAATTTTGGATTTCTAAAATTTTTAATTAATCAAGCATTAATATATAATTAATACATACGATTTTGTTTAAGAACAAAACAATAATGTCAAGTAAGTAAATATTTTTGAACATATGTAAGACTATGCGAATTTTGATATTTCAGATTATTATGCCATGCGAACGCAAATTTAACTAAATTTATTGTATTCATAAATTTAATCTTTAAAACCCAATCAACAATTGGTAAGTAAGACTGAAATAAGCCAAGAGTTTAATTGGTAAATTTAACAATTTTAGGGTTTTTTTTATATGAAGCAACATTCATTAAATAAAAGGATTTGTCTTCAGAACAAACTGGCAATAGCACTGCAACAAGTTCCATTAACGGTCCAACTTGGCCACATAAAAAACAGGGGTTGTTTAACATCTCAAGTCCTAAAAATAAATAAAAGGATAAAAACAAGGAGTTGCCTATGTAAGGTCAGATATTTCATTTCATCACCATCATACATACACAATTTACATATTATAAAATTATCAATACCGACTACTGTGAGAGATCTCCGGTTACACTCACATAACCATCTCGTCATACCTCACTCATGCATTTTTTCCTACAATTAAATTAATAACATTTGTATTTAATGTTGATATGTAGTTTGTAATAGTTTCATTTAATCATTAAATCACTAAGCCACCTTCATAGTTTTCATTTATTAGTGGTTCATATTATTATTGTCACGGATAAGGCTAATTACAACATACACCCATTACATCTTGCTAAAGCCTTGGCGCCTTCACACTTCTCATGTTCTCCGGTGTAAAGCCGAGCGAATGGGGTATCAGTCCAACTTGATAGTATGTACCATTGCCATACAATAAAAAAGGGAGTTCAAATCTCAGTATTAACACGAACCGAAATGAAGGCTGAAAATCAAGTACCTCATTGCTTACCAGTTGTTTTCAAAACCAAAGGTTATACTATATTTTAATTCTAGTAAAACGAAAGTTATTAGATTTCATAACAGGAAAAAACCTATATTAAATGTTAACTTGCATATAAATAACACTAGTTTAAGTAACGTAACTCACATCAAGTTCTTGGACATTTACCTAGAGGGAACACTAAACTTTAAAGTTCACTGTGAGAAACTCTTCAAAATTATTTTCTATTTCTTAAGTATATCTTTAGACAATTGCGCTATATTTTAAATATGATATGATATCCGTGTACTATGCGCAAATCGATAGTTGTCTACGTTACAGCATTTGCTTATGGGATAGTTCCACTTCATTTAATTCTGTATTTTTTTATTCAAACGAGAATATTACGCATTATGGCTAATGAAAAACATTATGCACCATGCCGTAATATTTTCTGAAAGTTCAATATACTTATATTAAAGTCATTATATATTTTTGAACTCTGTGTATATATTTTCCATCATAAATCTAATTATACTTTGAACAAAGATATACATCACTTCAGTACGAGAAATATGAACTTATACCATGTTCCTTTTCAAGCTATAACGTTACTGCAAATTCTCCAAATGTTTTAGGTCTTAAAATTTTAACTGCTTGCCTAATCATTTGAGATTGCGCCAGAATTTAAAACCTTAAGCCGTCCTTGAAATCCTATTTATTAGAGAAATGTTTTATGATATGTCAGAATTTTTGATTGCTCTCATATGTCTTTAATTTTGTTGTAAATTATTTATGTATGTGTTTTTTTTAATTTTTGTTTTCGATGGACAGGGTGATTCATTTTCGATGTTTTCATATGGGAAGTTCCCTTTCTATTACAGATAGACAAAAAGTAATATGGGGCCCTTGTGCTCGATTTTGGAGTTAATTAAGATCCAATAGTCATAATCAAAATATCTCTGGCCGTTATTGCGCTATTAGCCAAAATTGAAAAAATGGCGATTTTGAAAACTTGAATAACTTTTTATTTCTAAGTGTATCGACAAACTGTAAAAACATTCTTAAGGCACTTTTTAAGTAGAATACGTTAGTGCATTTACATTTTAATACCTCCTTAATGACATAAAGTTGTATTTTTTATATGGAAACCATAGTTGGCTATGACATTTTTTGTGCTTTTCAAAATATATAACCCTTTTATGCTATTTTAATAATTAATTGATTTTTAAGTTTTTCTTATTTACGTTTTATATTAAGAATACACAGTAAGCATAGGAGGCCGAGATTTATTTAAGTAAAAACAAATGATTCCTATATGTCAAATAATAAATTAAAAATTAGAAGTGTGCAACAAAGTGATCGGAATTTAGTTATTAAATGCCTAATTATACAAATTCAGAAAAATTTGTATGTTAAAGTATTTTATATTATCCGAAGGTGATAAGAGTATGGCATCGGAATTACATTTACAAAATTTTCCTGATAGGCAGCAGGCAAATAAAATATTTTTGAACGGTATAGTTAATAGAAATTAAAATATTTGCTAGCTCAAACCATATCCTAATTATTTGTAGATTACAGAAAATTTAATTGAATTCGGTTCTTTTAAAAATCCCAGGCCAAAAACTTACTTTAAACAAAATTCTGAAGAAATTCAATGTTCGTCTTAGGACAAGTCGAAGCAGAGTAAACAACTTCATCTAGACAAATGGTTAATCTAAGCGTATCTCGAAGCAAAGCCCTTCGAATTTTAAAGAAACACAAATACCATTGCTATAGATTTCGGAAAGAAAATTTTTGACTATAGACGACAGAAGGCGGCATACTGAGTTTTGTAACTGGTATATAAGTCAGTACCAAAATATACCTAATTTTTCAAACTCTATTGCACGGTCAGACGAGGCGCATATCAGTAGTGATGGCATTTTTAATAATCACAATTTACCTTACTGGGCACACACTAACGCTCATGTCAGTGTTGACCGCAGGAGGTAAGGGAAATTTGGAATAAATATATCGTGCTGCATTAAAAACGGACGTTTTATTATCACATGTGAAGGAACATTAAACTTAATGAGATACCTCGATATTCTACGAATTCATTTGAGGATTTCTAGCGAGTCTTCCTTTAGCACAATACTTCAATGTCATATTTTAGCAAGACTGAGCTCCCGCACATAATTCCCGTGTAACTAGTGACTACTTAAATTTACGTTTTCCTAATAGCTGGATGGGAATGACAGCACCAATTTTGTGGCCTGCTGTTCACCCATGTTTCGCCTCTAGATTTCTTTTTATGAGGTTTTGAAAAATATTATACCGGTGTCTAGAATCTACCCACGTTCTATGGATATCTTTGTTATTATAAGAGATACAGAGTCGGTTAAATTAGCAAAGTTGGGCAGAATTACATGATAATTCAAATACCGATAAAAAATTCTACATTTTGCCAACTTTCTAAGATATCTGAAAATAACTAAAAATCGTTCAAATTTTCAATCGGCTATATCTTTTAATATTCAAAATACGAAAAGTTATAAGAGAGACTTTTGATAGCTATTTTTACGCAAAATCGGAAAATGCGAATAAAAAATTTTTAGTAATTATTTTCGACCTACAACCCAAACATACATTTTTGAAATGGCAACTATAGGTGGCTATGGACTCAATTCGATGGCTTATTTTCTGATTTCAAAAATATATAGTTTTGTATGTTTAATATTATTAGTTCAAATTTCGACAAAACACGGCCACCTGACAAATGTACAAAATATTGTGAATCGAAAGAATTAATTTTGAATGTAACATAATATCGAGGTAAAGCCCTATACAGACAGACAGAATAGCACTACGTGCTGTTATGCAGCCACTTTATTTTCAGGAATGCAGGTTCGAAACTGTCATGTTAGCGAATTGATGGTTTTTAGAATTGTAATAGAATGTAGAATAAATATGTATGTGTTTTATTCGTATAAACGAATTAGATTTCATAATGAAAAATTCTGCGCATGGTTGACAATCCAACTCAAAATTTAGCAACCAATCTAAACAGTCTATTTTTGAATTTGAGTCAATTAGGATCGGATTATTCTGGCAATCTTTCTATACTAAGGAGCAAGTTCTTGCAGCGATAATACAGGTAAAAAATTCAGCAATGAACTGTAGTAATAATAATTATTATTTATAACCGTCGTCACATTTCGAAAAAACCTTCAATTTTCTTGCATTTTCTTTGGATTGTCTTGTTGAATCAACTGTGGTAAGAATTTGTAATTTTGTCAGTCAGAATCACACGTAGTCGTTTTAGAAAATCGCCACTGTGTTAGCACGTGGCGATTTTCGCCACTTGTTTGTGATCTGACTGACAAAAGTACACAAGATTCCTACTACTTGTATTATATACGAAAATTTCACACCAATACTTTTTAACCAATCAAAATGGGTTTTTTTGACAGGCCATCATGGCAACGCATTTATTTTATCGTAAATTTTTATTTCTAGCCTAGGTAACCAACAGCGAATTATGGTGGAAATTTTTGGCAATTTCTTTATTTGAACGTTATACATTTCGCAAAAGCGCACTTAATTTTTGTATAAACTATAATTGTGAGGTGCATATTTCATTTACATAATTAAGAAGTTTTTTGTATTACCACCTCCTTTCTTCTTAAAGGCGGAAAAGCTGGACTAGGAATCAAACATTTTCAATTAAACATCTATGTCTGATAATATTTATTTACACAATATATATATATATATATATATATATATATATATATATATATATATATATATATATATATATATATATATATATATATATATATATATATGGTCAACCACCAGTTTTACTCTAGGTGTATTGTGTAACATAACAGGGGCTGAACCAGAATTAAGATAAACATTAAGGTACATTTACTGTTTTACTTGGTTTTCATGACCGACGAATGTTAATAAAATTTCAGTATTTTTAATGCATTATTTGTTTTGCATGTACATAAGATTGAATAAGATTCCTTGTTGATCAATTTTGTAGAATTTTATGGCAAACGTATTCAATCTTCTCAAATTACAACTTAGTTTTGAGCGTTTTGTGTGTATAAAGGTTTTAGTGACAAATATGTTAAATATAAATTAAAAAAACAAACATTTTACAACAATTTTTAGAAAAGGCCGAGGCGGCGACTAGCTAGTTCCATTGCCGAATAAGTAACTTTTCCAGTTACAAACAAAATACACTCACGTACCGCACAAAATTAAAAAACACCGAACTCGTTTCAATAGCTACGCTATCATCATCAGCGGTAGACTAGTCTTAGTCTTTTAAGTTTGTGCGTTACGTGGGTGTATTTTGTTTGTTACAGGTCCTGCATCAGTTCCAGTGTCCCAGATTTTCGAGTTAGTCTGATTAGGTGTGATTACACTGTATCCTTTTTTGTGGTAATTTGACCGCCGTATTTTTTGGTTTATGCACTTGTGTTTTTTTTTAATTAGATGTGAACCCAGATGTTATACGACATCTAATTGCGAGTTTTGTTTGCGCTGTATTATTTTAATGAGATTATAGAATTAACGTCAATATTTTTGGTGTTTATTTGAGAAAGTAAAGCAGTTACGTTCGACGCTACAAGAAATGATCTATTATAACGTATCATTTAAAGTTTGGTGCATTAATGCATTCTTTGTTTGGATCTGAGTATATTTTATAGCGATCTGCTTAGTATCCTTCCATCTGGTTGTAGATTAGAGTAAAGTAAATTTCTTAGTTTTTTTTGAGATGTTTCATTGAAAATCAGACATTGATTTATTTAGGGTAATTATTGTCTTTATTTATTATTGCGGCACGCAATTAAATATGAAGTGTTCAATTTTGTTCAATATATGAATAACGATCAACTTCATAGGAAAAAGTGTAAACATATTGTTTAAAAAATTTTTATTTTATATAACTTTCCTTTATAAAGTTTAGTAACTGAAAGCCAAATAAGTCTAAACATTATCGATATTTTATTGAAGGTTCGGCTTTGGAATTTTTACTATATATTTACTATATGTTTATTAACGTCTATCTGACAAGAACTTTTAAACGTCAAAATTATTATTTTCAATTTTAATTTACTTTGGATCTGGATAACGTAACCTTATGAACAGCTTGCAAGTGACCAACCATTGTAGTGAATAAAATACGTTAGTATAAATTATTTAATTTACTTGGCGCTGGATATCTCGTTTTGCATACATCAAATAAATTTTTGTGTTCTTTAGGTATACCTTATCCCAAACAACGGTTCGAAAATAAATGAATGTTTTTGTAGTGCTAAAGTAAGTCAGTTTAAAACAGTTAATTTACTATGGAAATGCAGACCTGGTTTTTGCGTACATCAAACACTTTTTTTATCGTTTTTGAGGGATATGATAACCCGTAGAGACGGTCCGCAAATGACTGACACATGTGGGAATAAAATCTGTTACAATAAATTATTTAATTTACTTTGGAACTAGATACCTCGTTTTTAAATAGATCAAATAAATTTTGAATACGTCAATTAAAACTTGAATGATTATAAGAGGATAAATTAACCCCTACAAACGGCTCGCAAATAAATGACCATTTGTGGTGATAACATATGTTAGTATAAAGTATCTAATTTATTTTGTATCTGGATACTCTGTCTTGGAATGCGCCAAATAAGTTTTTATTACCTTTGAGGAATGAGGTAACCCTTATAAACGGCTTACAAGTAACTAGCTCATGTGGGGATAAAATATGTTAGTCTAAATTATTTAATTTATTTGGAGCTGGATACTCCGTCTTCGAATGTGTCAAATAAATTTTTATAGCCTTTGAGGGGTAAGGTAACGGCTTGCAAGTGACTGCCTCCTGTTATGGTGATAACATAAGTTAGTATAAATTATTTAATTTACTTTGGAATTATTATTTTTTCAAACCACGTTTTACACTATTCAAACTGGCATAACTGTACTTAAATGGTGACGAATAAAATGTCTTCCGAAAGCTTAGATTTTGAAGCAGTTTTATAGCATTTGTAAATGATGAAATTGTATTTTATAATAAACAGTTGCAATGTGAAACCAACTTTGTTGAGATCTGCACAAAATACGCATGCGTTGCGCATTTAATACTGAAATAATGTAGCCTGTCAAAAATTTCTGCAATTGATCTAAATTATTGAGCACAATTTTAATTTTGTTTGTGGTAAACTTATTAATTTTAATATAACGCTGAATCATTTACTTTTCAGATATTGACACCTGAATTCGTACAAACAAAAAAATAAATACAGGACATCAAAAATAATCAATGCAAAAGGGTTATGAAAGCGAAATACAACTCACATGTGTTGCTGCAAATTCCAAATAATGTTCATTTCGGGTTGGTCCACATTAAACATTGGACGTAGACTTCCTTCCATAAATCGGTGATACTGCCTTGCTGTCCCAAATATGCTGCTTAACATTCCATAATTTCATCCAATCAAATAACTGTTGGCTGTTCTTCATGTGGTAAATACGATGTACTTAATGCTCAAATACTTATAAGCAAGCACTTTATTTTATTTGTGTTAATTTTAAAATGTCGTATTATTTATTTAATAATTTCTCGGGTTTAATTTTGTATTTTAAATTCATATAGATTTTGTATTCACTTGCACCTTTATTTTAGATTCCGTTATTGAAGTGAAGATTTATTTTATGATCGTAATCACTAACAACAAAATAAATATCGAATCCAAGATAATTGAAGAATTTATTAACATACAAAAAAAATTGCATATCACCCGATGTTTACACACGATCTTGAAAAACGAAACAATTACAATTTTATCGAACAATTGTGATCGGTAACCTTATTTTTAATTTTAGTTATAGGTTAAAACAATTGTTTCTGATCTCTCAATTCTACGTCGATCGCGTTTCAATTCCGATAATGTTTACGAGAATTGTTACTTACATTTTAACACAAATAATACTAACACTATGACTTGTTAGTCAATAAAATTTCAAAAGCAAGAGAGTGAGAAATCAGGATACATTTCTCCTGGCTACCAAATTTTCAATTTTTTTCTACATTACACACAAAAGATTCTAGCTTTTGATTGGTCTAAACAAAATTGTAAACTTAAATAAAACATGAATTATGCTATATCTTTTTTAATACAATTCGAATTTGATTTTAAATTACTGATTTGGAATCAGGGCAAAATTCCGCATAAAAATACATCTCACAAGCCCTATTTTGCTTCGATAAATTTTATTCTGACAACTTATAATCTAAATTTACTAATATCAAAAAAATCTTACATTCTACAACTAAACTAATTACAAATTCCACATAAAAACTGTATCAGAATACATTTATTTCAACCCATTTTATTTAAATTTTACAAAATTCTACCTTAACATTTAAAATTTAGGTAGTTTTCGCATTTTGTGTTTATATCACATATTTATAGTTAAATTCCTTGTTGAACTGAGGAAACTTACTATTAAATGTTTTATAATTTATTTTAAACTTATCTTACCCTATAAAAACTAATTTTGTGAAATTCTTACAAATAATACTTAACCTAACTTACTATAAATTTACTTTTAATTTGTATAATAACTGTCTACGACACTTGAATTGTTCATAAAATGTGTTCTTATATTTGTCTCTAACTTCAATATTGTTCACTTGTACTCCATAGTTCTTAATTTTGTCAATTCACATTTTCACATTGTTTAACTATTTTGTCAATTTTTGTATAAAATTTGCAATTTTATATTAAATATCATACTGCACAATTGTTGTTCATGTACTTAATTGTTTTAAGTCACTATCACTTCTTATGCTCGTTTTATATACTTTGTCTTTGAATTACAAATATACTATGTTCGTATCATATCCTTTCTTTCATATTTTAAATAGTTTATGCATTGTACCTAATACTATACATTCTACATATTATAATTATCATATTCCATGTGATCAATATCTGATATGTGTTCCAAATGCTACAATTCAATGAATAAAATGCGAAATTACATGAATATGTTACACGAAACAAATCGTACCCATTAATATTAATCATGTGGAACTTTCTCACATGCTACTAGTATAGCTCAATGTTTTTATGAAAATAACAAACATGTGCAAACTCCACAAAGCCTGTTTTGTCACATCAAAACCATAATTTTGCACTCCTAACTATTTTTTCATTGAAAACGAACTGTATACTTCCACAAATTTATCTAACTTGCCTACTATAGAAAAATTCAAACTCAATAAACTCTAGCCCCTTTATTATGACTAACTTTTAAACATCTCAATATATATATATATATATATATATATATATATATATATATATACAGGGTGCCCACAAACGCTTTTCACAAATGAAAACTGCAGTGCCTAGAGCTGATTTTGTGTCGATTTAACGTAAATTACCTTAATACAAAAATACTTCCTAAGAGAGCTGGAGCTCTTGGAAGATGTCGCCCTAACATCGGTTTAATTCGATTGTGATTTTTGTGTTTGGGAATATCTAAAATCAATGGTTTATTCCAATAGAAACATGCGATCAGCTTTGGAGAAGAATTCATGATGCCTGCGACGAATTTTGGGAACAGTAGGGAATTTTGGAAAAATTCGGCAATCTTTACATAAACGAATAAATTTGTGCATAGAAACGGATTTCAATTATCATTTTGAATTTTTTTTAGTGTTAGTTGTGCCAGCAACATTTTTTTGTATTAAAAACGATTATTTTTTACCCGAGTTTATTTCTTACTTTCTAAAGCAAAATTAATTTATGACATGAGAGCAGTTTGACGTTCACACAATTGTTATTTTATTATTTTCATAGCCATCTTTCATAATTATAAATGAATTCGTTAGTTAATTTTATAAAAGTATGATTAACACATGGAAAGTTCAAATCGATTTATTTCGAAAACGGTTCGCCGTAGCGACTTCAGACAAGAGAACCATTCTTTTATGAAAAAATCTAAATTTTATGTTAAAATTGCGGAATTTCGAAAAACAAAAAACTTATGAATAACAATATCCAATGCCCCGCCCAAACGAGCCGCTTATGAGTGCAACAAAAAAATCATGTTCACGCCATACGTTTGGGAATATTACACTAAATAAATGTACAGAATGCTATCATTTAAAGGGAAACCATTTTGAAGATATTTGAATTAAACCGATGTTAGGGCGCCATCTTCCAAGAGCTCCAGCTCCCTTAGGAAGTATTTTTGTATTAAGCTAATTTACGTTAAATCGACATAAAATCAGCTCTAGAATCTGCAGTTTTCTTTTGTGAAAAGAGTTTGTGGACACCCTATATGTATATATATATATATATATATATATATATATATATATATATATATATATATATATATATATATATATGAAGCAAATACTCCTGACAACTCTTTTTTTCTTTCTTTCTTCAAATGGCCGGTGTCTTGTCAAAGGAAAAAAAAATAGGCACTGTCAAAAATCAAAGAATATGATTTTATAATTATTTTAAACACAATTTGGTGTAAAATTTTTATACGGAATACCCTGCGAGGTTAAATTAAATCCGGAAATTTTTTCTAGCTCATGAATATTTTTACAAAATTAATTTTCAAAATATTCATGAGTTCGAAAAAATTTCTGGAAATAATTTAACGTCTTGTGGTATTACTAGTAAAAATTTATTGAATTTCGCGGAAAGAAATTTCGCGCATACGTGAAACTTTCATAAAAAATGTAGTTTGAATTTGATTACATTATTGAGTGAATTTAAGTATGGAATTTGGTATTTAGACATTTTAGAGAGTTATAGCGTTTTTCTTAAAACTTTAAAGGTTGCGGAATTCTGAGACTATAATTTGTGTTGATTTAATTTTCATGCATATTTATAAAATTTGAAGTGAAGTGATCATTGTTGAAACTGTTATTTTTAACAGCCGTCCATTAAAACATAAAGTGTGTACGAGGAAGACAGAAACGAGCATATACAAGCTTGTGACTGTGGTAACTTCGAACTTTAGCAAAGCATTCGGGAGGCACGTGGTAGACATTAGTATTTAGCCGGGAAAAGTGTATAAATAGTTACCCAAAAGAACATTGCAGTTAATTATTCATGGGTTAGTCAGCTATTAAGCATATCAGTGCATGTTGCACAATTAATGTAAGGTGAAGATGTAAGGGATTTTGTTTTGTGTGACCTCTATTTCACATTGATTTTTTTAAATATTTGAGCAAGGTTGGATTTTCGCTCATAAGAATTGTTTGTTCTATCTGTATTAGATATAAAATTAGCTAGAGAAGCTAATTAAAATTACATTATAATTTCATTTTGATTGTTGTGAAGGGTGAAAGAAAAGAAACTTTACGATTTGCTAGTATATGTTCAAGTTATGTCATTTGTTGTATTAATATTAAAACCCTAGCACCAATTTTACAAGGCAAAGAAAGTGCCCTAGCAAGAACTAATTTTTTTGTCAGTTATTGAAAGTGATTATAATCAGAGGGTTTGTGTTAAAGAGTGTCGCAATTGATCTAAATTCTGTTTTAATTAGTAATTTTATTTGATTCATAATGCAGGGGCTAAAACTGAAAGATTATTGATTAATTGACAATTTGATTTGTTTTCGAAATTTGATTGATTCATTTTTGCAATTATACCGCACAAAGCTGTTGTGACATGAGAACAAGTGTTTTGATTAATAAAAAAGAACTTACACAATTGAAAGTAGAAACTATAAGCCATATGATACAATATTTGTCAGCATAACACCTGTGTTGATTTAGAATTATTTTTACCAAATGTACGGGGATGAATCCAAAAATATACAGCAAATGTCTTACTAGGTACTTGAGTTATACGAATATATAGAGTGTAATCAATAATTTTCTGGTAACTTATTTGTTTCAAAATTTCCTTAAGCTTCGCGTAATTTTGTTTTTAATCCTTAATGAATTTAAGGTTTTCAAAATTGTTTTAACGTGCATGTGTTTCCTCTTTTGGATTAGGATACATTTATTAGCGAGTGTTTAGTTTGCCGACCGATCGGTAGTATAACCTCTTAGCTATTCGACCGAATAGCGGTCGGCAGGATGGGCGGTACGCTATTCTGCCGAACACGTAGTGATAGTCTTATCACGAGAATATTGCGCATGATCAAGAGTGAGAAAATAGAAATTAAATCTACGGTAACCTGGTTACCGTAGATTTATTTTCATTTTTTTTACTTGATCATGATCAAGAGTAAAACAATGGAAATTAAATCTGACGACCGGCACGTCAGACTAAACACTCCTAATTTATTAAGACTATTGAAACGAAGTTTAACGTACTCTTTCAACACGTGTTGGACGTTAGAGATTGAGTTATGTGTTATTTTACCGAGTAGGCGATAGTTTTATCTTCCACACCTCGTCTGCAGTTAGCTTGGTAACTCGCTTACCTTGATAAGCCTTCACGACGCCTAGTGCGGTTTGATTGTGTAAGTGTGCCTATCTCAAGGACAACGTTGCTTCCAACAAGGTTTCTTCTTTGAAGAATAAAAATTTACGTGATTTGGTTCAAACATTCTGGTCCTAAACTTGTGAAATGTATGAAATCATATAAAAAATATTCTCAGTACCAATCCCATCTAAACAGTATTGGATCTCTAACTACCGGCCAATTGGCGTTACTTCCATTTTGTTTAGTCACGAAAAATCCATTAACCAACAGCTACTTACTTTCTTTCAATCTAACAAACTGTTTAGTGGTCACCAATATGGTTTGAGGCAGAGTTGTTCAACTGGCGATTTTATTTCATGTGACCGTAGTTTGAAACGATATATTAGTAGTCCCTTTAGCCTAATCAATGAAATCTATCGTGGGTTAACTATCTTCTGTCGGCTACTAAAGCAGTTGCTCGTAAAATAGGCGTTTTATGCAGGTCTAAGCAG
The DNA here is from genome assembly GCA_036346205.1 of Vesta saturnalis. Taxonomy (NCBI): domain Eukaryota; kingdom Metazoa; phylum Arthropoda; class Insecta; order Coleoptera; family Lampyridae; genus Vesta; species Vesta saturnalis. Next base: position 31,893 of record JARFJB010002016.1, on the reverse strand, counting down.
AACTTTGCCCTTCGACACCTCTTCCTGCTACATGAGGCTCAACATATAGAATATAATTCTCATCCTTGAGTTGGTGTTATCCAATACGTCCTTGATGTTATTCACCGTATTTAGAGAAGAGTGATTAAGCTTATAAATGATCCGCTATTAACTTGTGACATACAATCCTTTGAGCGTACAAGAATCGTTTCAATTTTATCTTTGTTGAATCGGTATTGCAATGACTATTGTGCTGCTGAATTACATTCTATGATACTATCTCGGAACACTTTTACTAGGGATACCATTCTTGTAAGAGTAAATGATGTGATAACAGCACTTATCGTATTCAAACTGTAGAATTTATTCAAACTGGAAAATTGAATATTCGAATAAGCGCAACAGTCTACGCTTGATTTAAAACTGAATATTGATTTTTATAAAATGTCTCGAGCAATACATAATGCCTGCTTCGAAACTGACTTGAAAATCTGTTATATATACTATGTGACATAAAAAATGCAACACGAAGATGGCCTTGGAATTTTGGACCAAACTTGGCAGAAATGTTTAACAAAGAAGAAAGAAGAAACACAGGAATTAAACAAAAGATAAAGGTATTTTTATTAATAATCTGTTGAACCACTCCTATTAGTTTCACACTCCCGCACCCTTCTTGGCATGGATTCCAACAGGTCGATTTCTTTCTGAGGTATTGCATCCCAGGCAATCAGTAATTCATGCCGTAGAGCTTTTAGTGCCTGTGGAGGATTCGCTAATTGCTTGACTCTGCTACCCATCATGTCCCACACACGTTCGATGGGCGAAAGATCGGGAGATCTGGGTGGCCACGGCAAAATATTGACGTTAACCTCTTCAAAGCGCTCCATAGAACGCCTTGCAATGTGGGGACGGCCATTATCCTGTTGGATATTGCCTCGGATGAATACCAACTGAGACCTGATTCCATAAATAATAGCACCCCATACCATTTCGATGTTCTCTACATCTACGTCTGACCCTTATGCGACCATCGTGCATTCCTAAGAGCATCGAGATTCGTCACTGAAGACCACCCTATGCCATTCCACGTCCCAATACAGTCACAAGGTACATCACTCAAAACGTTGCTGTCGATGACGGGCCGTCAGCGTAGCACAAGATGGGGTCGAGAGGACTGCAAGCCAAAAGCTCTAATTCTAGTGTAAACTGTACGAAGATTTACAGGATGTCCTTCGTTAACAAACCATTGATCCTGATGAACCTGGACCACATTTGTCTGTCTTGGCCGTCCACTTCCTCTTCTACGACGTTCTTGACTCTCTAGACCATGATTCATAACACCGTACTACAGAGGATTTATTACGGTTAAGACGATAAGCAATTTCTCTGAATGAAAAACCACCTTCACGTAAGTCAATAATGCGACTTCTGTCGAATTCACTCAGTTGTCGATAATTTTGACTTTACCGCACTCTAGGCATAATCGCAGCTTCAAAATGCAAAGAAGAATACAAAAGCAAAAGAATTGCAACCAAAAACAATAACGAAATCGACTTAATCTCTCAAGAAATACACCCGATAGTTTCGATTGTTACAAGTAAATCAATTACATTTGACTAGTTAAACATTTCCGCCAAGTTTTGTCCAAAAATTCCAACTCCATCTTGGTGTTGCATTTTTTATGTATAAAAAGAAGAATTATATTTTTATTGAATTTTAATATGTGTGGATTTATAAAACCCAACAAATGTCATTTTTATTGCATCATAATCGAATTAGATAATAAATTTAAATGTCATTATGGTTTACTTTAAGGAATTTAAAACAGCTCCAAGTCAGTTGTTTTTCTTCACATACAAGAATTGATAATATGAGTAATATATTTTTAATATGAATTAACTGCAACGACATTGTTGCATAAAAATAAAAAATTAATTAATCAACGATATAATTAGACTGATTAGAAGAAATACAAGTAACAATGCAATTCCAATGTTATTGATTTGATTATTTCCCTGATAACACAGTGCTTGTTTTTTTCCATTTTAATTCAAAATACTACTAGGAAAAGAGGAATATTTATGAAATCTATTATCAACGATGTAATTGAAATTAAAAAGCGCCTTAATTGATAAAATAAAAACACGTTATTTGGTATTTAATAACTATATATTCTCCTATTTATACCCTATTTTCACAAAGCAATTTTAAATTCTATTTACTTGTAGTAATTACGTGTAATTAATTGAATGGTATTGCAAATTAATTGATTTCCGGCTTAACCTTTGTGCAATAGTCGTAATTATTCTAAAATTAAAATATACCGAACATACCAGAATAATAGGAAAATGCATTCTTACGCTTTCTACATTGATTGATTTCGATTACATCTTAGATAATTTGATAAAATAAATATTTTAATTCAATTGAAAAGCATTATAATTGATAAAATAAAGACTGGTTATTTGGCATAACATTTCCCAGAGGTAGGGTGCATTATTTAATTTACACATCCTGAATGCTTTTCTAAGAAACCGGAAACGCTAAAAATCGCAATTTAGGTTTTTTAGGACATCTCAAAATGAAATATAATGACCACTTATGAATTGAATAAACTTTCATAAAAAACTAATTTCTTTGCATTGTGATTTAACGAACTTTTCAATGTATTGCTATATCGCGCCCTGAGGAGGTTTGGACCTCTTTGTGCAACAAAACAATAGAAAATCTACCTGATCAGTTTTGCATTTAAAGGGATATACAAAATTTATGTGCATTTTTAAAACTACTTCCAAGATGGCCTTTTTCATTGATGCCGGTACTTGTTACCACATTTTAATATTTCTTCTTAGAAAATAGGTATGGAAAGATTATAATGAATAATAAAACGACAAGGTTTATGCTGGTATTTACTTATAATCCAAAACGAAAGTTGAATTTTCTTACAAATCGGAGGGTGAAGTACTTTCATTCGACACTTTTAAGACAACTCCGTAATTAGTTCATAAAGAATTTACAGTGTTTCAGATACAGATACAGTATTTGTTTAATTTATGTTGATTCGATTAATATTACATAAGGTTCGGGTGAAAAAATTATTTACATTTCGTCAATTCACTTTTACAAATTACATTTATTTTGAAATTATGGTTATGTTCTATTTATTATCTTTTTTAATTGTGAATTAAAATTTTAAATATTTTATCGAGAAAAGCAATCAATTTTATTAAGTTGTCGGAGTACAAACATGAACTTTTCGTTGAGCAAACTTATGGGTTACAAATTATTTGTATACCATTATTACACATCTGAACAGATTAAGAGTTTAACTGAACTGACTAAATTGTGTTAGAATTGAAGGCTGTTTCTACATTATAAAGATTTTTTCCATGTTTTTAATAGACTACAAACTAAGGTTCTAACTTATTACATTAAACAGTTGTGTTTAAAAATAGGTTTATCTATAATTTTAGTATGTTTATCATAAAACCTAATGTCAATATTTTATTTATAAATTTTAACGCGGGTATAACTCTTTCCTTAATTACAACTAACTACTTCTAGTGCTCAATTTTTGATGTCATAATTTACATTTATAAAAGCCATGTTTATGAAAACGTTGTAATAATTACAGCAGACGGATTTTCATATGGCCGGTGGGAGAACTTGTACCTGCGTCAAGTCAGAGTTAGTGTTAGACAGAGAAAGTATTCGGAAAATGCGAGTCCTGCATTGAGACCTTAGAATATACAGTAGTAAGGAAGGAGCGTGTTCCCTATATCCTACATGTAAATAAGTTGACAAAGTAGGCCATCTTGGTTAACGATTTATGATTCATCGGTAGGTTATCAGTTGTTATTTTTTTGGATTTTTGGTGATTAATTACTAAGGTTACTCTTATTTGATAATAAGGTAGGTTACAGTATTAGTTGTTAATTTGGGCCAGGATGACAGCAATAAATCGCATTGTAACATTTAAGCTTTTTAAGACTATTAACAGCAATAAATGCAATTTTATAGTATATTTCTAAGCTTTACATTTTATTTCAAAATTTGATTTAATTGTGTTACGGTATTTTAGATGTAAATAAATATGTAATATTGGCGAAACACAACTTCCTTACTACTTTAGGTACATTGTAAGATTGAGACGTGCTAAGGAGTAAATCCAGAAAATCACATTATGATTGTTAGGTACAAATGTAAATCATCATGTTAAGAAAGTAATTTAAAGAATTTAACTGAATTATTGACAATGTTTATTCTAATCTCTTTCTCACTAACATCACATTGTAAACTTTCTACATGTACAAAACATACCTCGTTAATACAGAAAATGATTGGGTTCATTAAGAGGGCATTAAATTCTAACAACTGAATGTTCGTATACCAATGGCATTCCAAATGTATTGTATAATATTATATTTTTGAAGAATAAGGTGAAGTAAATTCTAGGAACACTGAAACGTAATCTTATATCTAAATTTGACATTAAATTTATGTCGATATTTCGTAGGTATAAAGAGAATAATCCAGTCCATTACAGGTTTTAAATAAAAGAATACTCATACACGCATTTAGTTAGACATGTCAACGTCATCAGAAGTGATTCACAATCACCATCGCTGACTTCCTTCTCACTTTCCGATTCAAAATCTTCACCAAAATTAATAATAAACTGGTCTGTAACTTCGTCTATGACAGGTTCCGCTTCGAAAAACTTTTGTTCCCACTTTATCGCGTGGTCACAACATTTTTTCCATTCAGCAGCACTTAATATATCAAAAAAGTCATCACATAACTGTGAACATCTCTAATAGTGAATGATAAATTTTTTTGTGCCACATATTGTTTAAGAGATGCCCTTACTAACACAATCGGATTTAAAGCTGGTTGGTATGGCGGTAATCGCAAAATACTATGGCCATGTTGTGTTAATTTTTATCTATCTCGAACATTTTAAATGTTGGCTTATGGAGTTTAACCCTTTCCGCTCCATTGTATCCACGTATGGATATTTTTAGGTATACCAAAATTTACCACAATATCCACAGGTGGATATTCATAAATGGAATATTAACGCACTGTTTAAAAGTGGTGTAGAATTCGCTAGTCCCATTTAGACCGCGGTAGGGCATGGATATCCATATGTAGATATCGTGGTAAATAGTAAAATTTGTTGTTTTTTTATTAAATTTTTGAAATTATGTAATTAACTGAAGGTCAACGTCAACTGTAGTGGTGGTAATTCAACGGCAATTAAAGTTCGTTATTTAATGCAAATTAAGCATTTTCAAGGTACAAACAATAATAATAAAATTATAAAATTCGGCCCTGTCCAAAAGCTTCGCTTCGGTCAGTTACGTTTAGATGGCGTAACGGCATGCGTTTGTACGTGTCGATGTTTCTTGTTTTTTTGGTATTGATTTATGTTTCGATGTGGCAAGGGTTGCTCTAGTTATGCTCATTACTTGTGTTTTTCGTCAATAAATAAATATAAAAATGGATTCAGACTTCGTCTGATAGTGACGTGAGTTATACTATATCAGATAGTGGCTCCAGTGATTCAGATGGCAGTTATTCATCGACGGATGAAGATGAAATCATTGATGCGGTACAGATGGGCGATTGGATGACTAGTATGGATCCGTTCGAAGACAAGCTCCTTAGAGATATACCCGAATATCAGTGCGACTACGACTTTCAGCCAGTTATTCACTTTCAATATTGTACGGAATCCCGTCAACTGTTTTGAGGCATTTGTAAGTCCTAATATTATCAAAAAGCTTTGCGAATGGACCGATGAAAGAGCTGATAGATATTATGAAGATAATCCACATAATGTCATGAGGGTTTCCGGAATAAGATACAAATCGGTGAAAACAAACGAAATGTATGTGTTTTTATCGCTATATTTTCTTAGTGGATTGACCAAGTGTACGCAACTTTCGATGTTGGACTGTACTCCAATATACGATATATGCACTGGTCCACCAGTTATTCCTAAATCTGTTATGAGCCGAAATCGTTTTTTATCTATTCTAAAATTCATTAGATTTTCACCACCAGAACTTGCAAAACGTGATGCACTGCTCAGTAGATTGGGCGTTTTCATGGGTCTTATAAGACAAAATTGTCAAAACTTGGTCAATTCGGGTCCAGTTTTTAGAATAGATGAACAAATTATGTTATATAAAGGCCTACTACACTTTCGCCAGTATATAAAAACCAAAAGGAGGGGCATCAAAATTTTCTCTGTGCCCTAGTGCACCTGAACTTCGAGGATACACATGGATATATATATATATATATATATATGTATCGGCAAGGATATATATGACATATCGCACATACCAGGAGCAGAACGCCTTCCTTTTTCTGAGAAAATAGTAGTTCACCTTTGCCAGAATCTACTGAACAGTAATCGTGTTGACAATTGGTGTACATCAGTTCGTCTTTGTAAGTTTCTATTGACACAAAAAACTTTCCTTACCGGCACCATCCGAACAAATAGGGGTATTCTAAAAGCGTTAACTTCAGATCCATTACAAAATCAACAATCATGTTTTGTTCGCAAGGATATGCTTCTTCTAGTTCGATACAATGACAAGAAAAATGTTTACCTTTTAACTAGTAAACATGCCGCTGGTTTTTGCGAGAAACAACGATATGTAGCTGGAGGAAATCTGCTTCATTCTAATAAGCCACAACATGTTGAGTTCTATAATAAAAATATGGGAGCAGTCGATGCAGTGGACCAAGATACTAAACCGTACAGCCCTCAGAGGAAATCCTACACTTGGTTTACCAAAGTGGGTCTTCATCTTATACATCTGATGCTACTGAACTCCAAGGTACTGCAGCCAAGCTAACAAAAGCAAATTTCAATGAATAAATATACAAAATTATTCTGCCGAGCTGTACTTATGAAATATAGTAGAGGATACCATGAAATGAATGGTAAAAATGAACCTTCATCTTCCAAGGTCTTGCATGCAATGGCCGAGTTTCCAAAAGAAGTTGGGAAGAAAAGAGCGCTACGAAAAGTTTGTGCTATTTGCAAGAGACGTGGAGTGCTATTTGCGTTGGTTGCCCAGAAAACCTGGACTCTGTTCAGCGCCCCATTTTGAGAGTTTTCATAAATAATGTTTTTTTACCATGTTGTATTGTTTAATTTTTAAATTGTGTACTATTTTGTATTGGTTTTTAAAATAAACAGCTTAAAACCAATGTGTGTATATTTTAAATAATAATTTTTTTAAATTTTTAATGATATCCGGATGTGGATATTTTGGTACAGATATTGATATCCTTGCGTGGATATTCGCGTATAGCAATATATCCACATGTGGATATTCTGATAAACCTATTAAATTGATAAACAAATTTAAAATGTTTAAAATATTTAATTGATCTACATATGTAAATATAAAAGCGCTATACCTGAAAAACTAGGTTGGAGCGGAAGGGGTTAATAATATTATATACATCGGGCTTGAACGTGTTATTGTCGAAGTAAATATTTTAGACCTTAACCAGCCTATCATAACTGATTTCATGCTATTAGAATCCGGTGCTTTATCTTTTGAACTTTATGATAAGGAGCATTGTCAATTACTAGCACAAACTTTTGAGGCAAGTTAGGAATTGATTTTTCTAACAACCATTTTTTGTAATTATCATAATTTATCTCGTGATGGTAGTCTCCAGTTGTGGTATTAGACTTAAAAATCAATTTAGTATTCGGAATGAAACCCGTCTCGCAGCCAGCATGAACAATAATTAGTCTTTGACCTTTTGCTATAGACCTTGCTAATCCTTCATTGAAATTGTCATTCCAACAAGTTGCCGTAGTACTGAGTATGTGGATGCAAGTTCCATCCATATATATAATCAGTCTTTTTCACAAACTTTTTCATTTCTGTAGCTTTTAATGATACGCAAATAAGACACTCTTAACTGACGAATATCGTGCTTTTCCATTAAAAGCTTTCTGTTGGTTTTGTTTTTCTCCAACGAAAGTCCATGCTTTTTACTACTTTCTGAAGAGAATCTAGTCCTCCAGTGTATCCTGTTTTTAAATTTTCTTACAATCAGTTGAGCGCGACGTTTCGGAAGTGGACTCTGCTTCCGTCATCAGGCTTAGTCCTGAGAAGGACTCTTTTCGCACTTGAGTCGCATTCATATGTTAGATATAATTTTTCCCAAGCACTTGACTACTCTGATTCGAACTTGGTACCTTTCACTTACTAGTCTGACAACTTTACTGCTGAGCCACTGAGTAATCCAATATATATTTTTTAGAACTTGTATAAACTTTTAAACTTTTTCGTGGTTGCACAGAAGTTTATTGCGCAAGTGAAAGGTACCAAGTTCGAATCTGAGAGTAGTCAAGTGCTTGGGAAAAATTATGTATAATATAAATTCGACTCAATTGCGAAAACAGTCTTTCTCAGGGCTAAGCCTGATGACGGAAGCAAAGCCCGCTTCCGATACGTCGCGCTCAAAAAGCAAAAACTGTGGAAATAGGCCGATCAACTCAACTAATATGAAACCACAGTTACAAAACACTTATAATACAGAATTTTCTTAGAATTTTTGGCATTGTAGGCACAATTTTATCAACAGTAAAGGTATTTAACATTGTTCTACGCAGCATAGCTTTATATGCACCTTTTAAGTCGGTTTTGAACTTTGAATTCGTCTAATACTTCTCTCAGAAACACCCGATGCAGCAATAACGCGTTCATGTAACTGATTTAGTGAAATTTTGAGTATCCTGAAGTTTTTTCTTCATGCACTTCACGAGTTTGACTGTGTAAAACAAATTTATTTAATTTACTTTTAAGCACCATTCCTCACTAGCTTAATACGGCACTGCACTAAAATCTTTAATAGGTTAAATTTTTAAACCTTAACAATGAAAAATACTACAATAAAATAACAAATCTAGTTAAATTTAATACTGGTGCAAAGTTGCTGTGATGACATGTACAGTTGGTAAAGTATTCACTTCAGGGTTTAGGAGAAACAAAGAAAAACCTAGACTTACCAAAACTACGATGTAACATTCTGCCTGTTTTTCACTACAAAATTCCAAAACTTAATTCAATCAACATAACATAAACATTCTTAAATTAAATATTACAGTTCAAATGGTTTAATGCACGTTCATCAAAACCTCGTATTCTCTGTAGCCTAGTATGTATAGTACCAAGAGTACGTTTTATGGTTTCAATATATATTTTCCACAATAAGCAACTTTAGACAAAAAGAAAAGCAGCTTTGCATTAAGCGCCAATCTTTATATAGATACGTCTAACATGTTTAATAACGTTATTAATGTCTATATATACGACAAAATGAACAAAACGAAAGGAATTGATCAATAGGAGTTTGGTTAGATATATTAGTAAATGTGACAAGTGATCCTTATAATTTAGACTATAGCTTAGAGTTTGTACCTCTCAGAAATTATTTAAACTTAAAATAACTAAAGCTAATTATAATGGGCAAGAATAATCAAAACGGTAGTTGCATAAGGTATTATGCAATACAGTGTATCGAATTAGTAGCAACTAATGTCAACACGCTAATCACGAAATTAAGGTCTTCTGATAAGTGTATTATTGATAATGAAGCGGAATTATTTAATTTTATGAAGAATTATTTTTCCAGCCTTGGTAAAACGTTAGTTAGTCAAATTAGCTTACCTCCTACAACATTCCCTAAAAATAAGTATGGTTCCGTACAGTGACGTACGCATACTTTAGCCTTAGGAGGGATGTAAAAGTTATAATCTACAAATATTTTAATAAACATTTTTTTACCTACATTTACAGAAAGTTATAAAATAAATATTGTTATAATACAAAATCCAATCGCCTTGGCTTTCGTACAAGTTTCTCAATTGTTTCGTCTTTTGAAATGGGTAGTTCCTTATGAATTTCCAATCCATTAAGTCTCTTCTCTGAGGTTGAATTTCTAAGACAGGTCTTTATTCGTTTTAAAGTCGAAAAGGTTCCTCCGGGTGGATATGGAGACTGGCAGAGCACAAAATATTAATAATAATTTAAAAACAAAGTTCCAAATGTGCTAAACCTTGACGATTATTCTTAATTTCTGGAACAGTACTATTTAAATCAAAAATTATTATTAATTTTATTAAATACATAAATAAAAAGTTAGTAGGATTTGAACCAACGACCTGTACTTTGCTAGAGTACCGCGCTAACCAACTGCGCTATCGAGATTCAAATCCCAATCGATGTAAATTTTGTCTTTATGTATGTAGAACTGATGTAAATTCTAAATATAATGAGATTACAATCAAATTACTTATATTAACGGAAAGTAAGTCTGCAATATCGCAAGGATTCACACATACCAAAGCAACTTGGCTAATATTAATAAAGTTTTGTTATGAACGAATAATTTCAAAGGTAAATATGTAATTAAGAATTATTATTAAACTTATAATAAAGTACTATTTAAATGTTTATGCCGCGTTTTAATTTGAGATTTTAGAATAAGTTTAGGTACATCGGGTATAAGGAGTCCCACATTTTTCGTGCCAAACTTTAAGGGCTTTCTACAACGAAAATATGAAGAAGAGTTCATATAAACATATGCCCGAAAACGCTTCGTTTCAAGAAACAGAGTGTTCAATTTCTAATTTTTTAAACATTTTTGTAATATTTCATAAACGGTTTGAAGTACGGGCTTGATTTGGGACACGCTATGGCGCATGTTCTGGAGTAGTCAGAACATTCCTACCTATACCAGTGGCGTCCTGCGTCCACCCAATTTTTCGGTGAAAAATGGTACGCCACTGACTTTAACAACAGTCAACTGATTTTATTTCGATAAGAGGCATAACATTGAATAACATTAAAAAATACACACATACAAATTTACAGAAATTGTTCAAAATGAGAACCATTGCTCTGAACGCACAACTCGCATCGACGAACAATCGACCGATCTAAATTCACTAAATATGGTATCATCTCATTGGAAGCATTTCTTATGCGATCAATAAGTTCATTCTGTGTGTTCACTGGAGCCGCATAAACTCTTTCCTTTAAAAATCCCACACAAAAAGTCTAATTATGTGATATCCAAAGATTTTGAGGCCACGAAACTGGACCTGCTCTGCCTGTGAACTTTTGATTTTATCGTAGATTTTCTAAAAAATATCGGAACTGTTTGCGATATAAATTTTGAAAAATTATGTTGTTCTACAGCACAGTTCTAAGATAGTATGGGACCTGCTCAGTATTAGAGTACTAATTAAATTTTCAAAGTTTTCCTGCTCAGGCGAAGTGTTGTCGGAAATGGGCCCTACCTGACAGAAGGAGGCCTAAGACGGCGCTTAGATGTAACCAACCCAATCAGATGCAAGCTGCTGCGTGAGACCACCAATCATCTCCATCTGCAGGCTGTGGCGACACGGGTGGGTGGGGTCTGAGGACTGATCAGAAACCGGAATCTAAAAGTGAGCGTGGCCTACCTTAGGCCTACAATCATAGCGCACAGCCTGGGGCAGTAGGCGCCAGTAAGGACCAATCGACCTCATAACTATTAAAAAATTCTTTCCACCAAAATGAAATTCATTTGAGTTTTATTATGATGAAAGGAATGAAACAATATAGTCTAAGAGATGTTTTACACCAGTTCAACTATAACATAAGGACGTTATGTTTAGTCAGGATCGGTGACCTGGCAGAGCTTCTCCGGTCCTTAACCCACGCTTCATATTTTCATATTCCATTTTAGAAATATCTTTGAATATTAAAGTATATTTGAAACACTTATCTTTTGGGGTTTTAATGGTGTATTTTTCTATTTTATTTTCTATAACTTTTACGTTTCAATAACAATAACAACAATTTCTTCATTTTCATGCATT
>JARFJB010002016.1:10000-12500 GCA_036346205.1 Vesta saturnalis | reverse complement strand
CATTTTAGTGAAACGATAATTTATTTAATAAATTACATGATTCCAAAAGATGATCCAGAAAATGACAATGTTACTATATTAATATAAGACAAAGTATAAATCAAAATTTACGCACAACAGATGATAAAAATTTACACAACAAGAAATTTTAGAAGTTATAACCAAATTAGATAATAGTAAAAATCTCCTGGTGAAGATGGTATTCAAGGAAATATTTTGAGGCTATTTTTGTTACCACGTTTCATAACTTCAATTATAATGAATGTTTATTTAGAGGAGTTTTTCCAAATTTATGGAAAAGTCAGTAATTGTACCAATTATAAAACCGGTAAAGAAAACGATGATGACCTTCAAAATTCCGACCTATAAGTTTTTAAACGTCGGAGGAAAAATTTTGAAAAATTATTAATAAACAGAATTATGCATTTTTATATAAACAAATTATTAAATGATAGACAGTTTGATTTACACCACAAAGTAATACAAATTGATGGTTTTAAAAATTCATTATACTAAACTAAGCTACAAAATGTGATTATAATGGTTAGCTTAGATGTAAAAGGAGCTGATGCTTGGTGGCCTTCAATATTAAATGCTTTATTTGAATTTAGATGTCCAAAACCTATTTAATTTAAGTAAAAATTATTTTAGTGAAGAAAAGCAAGAATTCAACTAAACTCAATTATTAAAGAAGATTATGTAACTAAAGGTTGTCCTCAAGGATCTTGCTGTGCTCCTGGCTTTTGGATAATTTTATACAATTCGTTATTAAATCTTACGTTTAATAATTCAGAAATAATTGCATTTGCTGATGATTTTGTTCTTTAACATAAAAGGTTTGGCTGAAAACTACGCAAATAATAACTTAAGAAAATATTTGACTGGGCTGTTAACAACAAAATTGAATTTAATGAAAAGAAATCAAAAGCCATATTAATTTCAAATAAAAGATCTGTTCATGGAGCTAAAGTCAATGTATACTTGAATAATGTGGAACTAGAACAAGTAAATGAAATAAAATATTTAGGAATAATTATTGACTCAAAATTTAAGTTTGATAATCATGTTACAATGTCACTACAAAATGCATTAAATTAATTAATTAATTGCTAATTCTAAAATAAATGGGGTCTCAGTTCGAATGTATTAAAATTATATATACTGGTGCCATACTACCTCTATTAGCGTATGGAATACAAGTTTGGGTAGACGCTTTAAAAGAAAGAAAAATAGAACCAAATTAAAAGAAACAAAGGCTAATTAATATTAAAATTGCTCCTATCGCACAATTTCTTACGAGGCATCTTGATTTTAACAAATTTAACTCCCATATGCATAAAATTAAAAGAAATTTCAAAAATATGTAATATTACAAAAGGCTTTGAAGACCATAATTTATATTATGATTGTCCAGTTACTAAAGAAAATGGATTCATCCGGCAGATATTCGAAATTAAATTAGCTAGGAAAATTTAGAATATAATTTGAAATTTATACAGATGGTAGTAAAATCAAAACAAAGTTATGTCAGCAATTATATATAAAAAAAATTACTTTATAACATTAAAGCTAAATTACATGAAAAGTGCTCAAATAATCAGGCGAAATTTTGCTATCTTAAAATCTCTAGAAAAGATAAATAACTTTCTATTAAGATTTAGTTAAAAATTTGTTGTATATACTGATAGAAAGTGAGTATATATTCTTAAATAAAAAAAATTAATTATTGGAACTAAAAATTAACTTGAATTAAAATTATACACCCAAATGGGTTAAACCCTTTGGTTAGGAAACGAATTATTGCTTTACCAAAAACAGCATTTAAGTGAAAAAGTTATATTTAAGTTCCTAAAAGTCCATTATAAAAATTTGAAATTTTAAAAATGGAAATTTTGGAAAACAAAAAAAGGTTGCTAAACATTTTTTTTTTTAAAAATTTTTAAAAATAATAAAACAATATGTTATATTTTGGTCATGGTAAATAAAAATTATTTCATAAATACAAATAATTAAAACCAATGTAAGTTAAAAAAGTAACAAAGTTAAATTAATTTATAGTTAATTTAAAATGTAAGGTTAAATTAAACTAAATTTTAATAAAGGAATACTACCAATAAAAAGTTTGTTTCTAAACATTTATTTATTTTTAAATTTTTAAATTATTAATTTAATTATATATTTATATATATATTTTTAATTTTAATTTTATATATTATTTAATAATTTTATTAATTTTTTAAAAATATTTATATTATTAATATATATATTTTTATATAATTAATATATTACGTTAATAAATTTATGAATTATATAAAAGGTGATTTATATTACTAAGTTATACTATACTATAATAATTACTTAAAATCATATCACATATATGATTTACTTTCATTATGTATAGGTATATTTGATAATATAACAAATAATTAATAATAATTCAATAACTAAATATGAAAATACTTGAAATAATAATTATTAGTATACTATTAATGTACATATA
>JARFJB010002016.1:0-7500 GCA_036346205.1 Vesta saturnalis | reverse complement strand
ACATACACATATATACACTATACATATAATATATATATAACATAATACACACATATATACATATAACACACACACATACACACACATATACAATATATCACATACATATATACATACACACACACATACAATATAATATATATACACACATACACACAAACACACATATACATATACACATATATATAATATATATATATATACATATATAAATATATATATATACACATAATAATATAATATATAAATATAATATAACATATATAAATATATATAAATACATATATATACAATATAATAACATAATACATAAAAATATATACATACACATCATAATATACAATATATATAACATAAATATAAATAATACTATAAATATATATAATAAACATAACAATACAATATATATAACATAACATAATATAACAACATAATATATACATAACACATATACAACATAACAATAAATATATACATATAATATATACATATATACAACACACAATATACAACAATAATATACACACACACACATACACACACACATAATATAATCATATATAATATATAAAATATATATATATATATACATAAATATACATATATATATATAACAACATATATATACATAAACATATAATATATATATATAATAATACACACACACATATATAACAAAAAAAATAAATATAATATACACAACAAACATATATATATATAATATACAACAAATACAATATATATATACATATATAATAATATAAATATATATATATATATATATAAATATACATATATATATAATATATATATATATACACATAAAAATATATATATAATACACAACATACACAATAATATATATATAAAACATATATAAATATATAATAAAATATAAACACAAACACAACACAACACAAACAAAATAAAAAAAAAAAATAAAAATACAAAATAAAAAAACACAAAAAAAAAACAAATAATAAAAAATAATAAAAAAAAAAATAAAACACAAAAAAACAAAATAAAATAATATAAAAAAAACAAAAAAAAAAACAAAAAAACACAAAACAAAACAAAAACAAAAAAAAAATAAAAACAAACAACACACACAACAACAACAAAAAAAATAACAACAAAACACAAAAAAAAAAAACAAAAACAAAATAAAATAAAAACAACATACATACACACACAAAATACATACACAAATACATATACACACATATATAAATACATACACAATATACATAAATATATATATAAATAAACACACATACATACAATACTACATACACACACACACACACACACACACACACATACACACATACAAAACATAATATATATATACATAAATATAAAACCACCACCACATACACACACACACACATACCACACACACACACACAACATATAAATAACATACGCACGCACGCACGCATACGCACGCACGCACGCAACGCACGCATATAACGCACGCACGCACGCACGCACACGCAATACGCACACGCACGCACGCACGCACCACCAGCACCAAACACACACACACACACACACACAACACAACACCACACACAACACACACCACAACAACAACAACACACACAACACACACAAACACACAACCACACCACACACACACACACACACACACACACACACACACACACACACATATTTTATGACATAAGTTACTTGTCATTTTTCACTAGTATATTTCAAACATTTTATTAGTTTATCGTTTTGTGTTAAATTGTATTTATATTGTATTTATACAATGTTTGAAGAAATGGATGTATTGTTATAACGTGTTTGAAAGTCTTGTAAATATTACTGAAAAAGTGGAAATCTCAACATTCATTTAAACAGAACATTCTAGATTCGGTATGTAATCTACGTAAAATATTTGGTAGTTGTAAACATGAATTGGAGTTAAAGAATGAAAAAATCATGAGCTTGGAAAAAGAGAATCAATTTTTAAATCCAATCATGTGTCAATCAATCCACAATAAATGACACTTTTAATCAAAATTATATGTCACAAGAACCGAAAATGAATTAATTAATCAATTAGTAAAATTTTCTATTCTAATGTTGTTAAAGGAAAATCAAAAAGTAATGAAGATTGTACCCACTACAAATTATTGGTAAAATCAAAAAATTTAGAAGGTTCTGAATCAATGAAAACAATAATTAAGAGGAAGATAAACCCAATTAAGTTAAAGGTCGGTATAAGTTTTAAATCTATTAAGGATGGTAAATTATTGATTAAATCTCAAAGTAAAATGAACTAGAAATAATTAAAATTCTATAAATACTGTATGTAAGGATGATCTTCACATACACATAGAAGAAAATACCCAAACTTATCATTTTAATATTCCTGACGAATTGACGTTGATAATGCTATACATCATTCTGAATCAAAATCCAGAATTAAATTTGCAAAAAGTAATTTTATTCCAAAATTTATTATGAAAACTAAAATGGTAATTGTAGAAATTTTATAGTAGAAGTTAATGGAGATACCAACAACTTGTTAAAAGACAAAAAATTAAAATAATGTGGAGTATGCATTAGATGATTACTTTTATAAACAGATGTCTTAAATGTAGTAAATTTAATCACAGAGCCGATTGTAATGGAGTTTTAACTTGTCCTGTTTGTTCCGATTCACATAAATTGAGCGAGTAAAAGAGAAAACGTTAAATGTTAATTGTGTAAATTACAACAAATTCAAAATACAATTTAAATATATACCATTCTTCTCTCAACAAAGAATGTCCATGTTATCAACAACAATTAAGAAGATTAACAGAATCTATTGACTTTCATTAATGGACTATAATAGTAACAATATTAACAAAGCATTTTTTAATCATATCAAATGTATTAATTGCTTACAACTAATGCACAGCATTCAAGAAATGCAACTAACAATTTGATGCAATTGATTAATGAATTTAACTACGATATCGTAATTTTACAAGAGCCTTATATTCTGAATAACAAACTAGCAGGAATTTGGAATGATTATAACTTATACTCAACAGGTGTTGGTAAAAAGAGAGCAGCAATCATAGTTATTAATCGTTCTTTGATGTTATATTGATAAGTCAATTATCAGATGAGACTGTGTTGTCTTAGAAATTACTATTAACCGTTTTAATGTTTTTATTGTTAGCATGTATTGGGAATTTCATAGTGACATTGAAACTGATTTTAAAAAATTAGAAAACATTTTGTCATTTACAAAAGACACAGGATGTATTATAGGTATAGATAGTAATGCTAGATCAAGATTATGGCATATATTTTAACTAACACCAGAGGCAAAAATTAGAAGAATTCATTTTTCAAATGATTTACATATAATCAATAATGACACAGAAGTTCCACGTTTAGTTCTATTAACGGAAGTAGTTGGATAGATTTGACCATAACTAATAATACTATTTTAAACAATATTAGCGAATGGGACTGTGGTAAAGAAGAAAGTTGCTCTGATCACAACCTAATTAAATTTAAGATAGATATTTTTCAAAAGAAAGTTCGTTCTGTAATTTATCATGGATTTAGGTTTATTGTTAAGGACGAAAATTTTATTATCTTTGATCAAAATATATCTTCTGAATGGCAAACAAATTTAAATATTCTGCAATTAATCAAACAACTTTAACACAAGATCAAAAGCTAGCTATTGAAGTTAAGAAAGCAATAATTTAGAAGAATTTGTTAATCATTCTATAAAATTTTATTAAATCATGTAAAATGTCTTTCAAAATATCGAAAGTTCATAAAAACTACAGTAGGAAAACCGTTCCTTGGTGGAATTCAGAATTAACTATTACGAGAAAAAGGTTAATGCGCTGAGAAGAAAGTATCAGAAACCAAAATAATGATATTTTAAGAACTGCACGTAAAAATTTATACTTAGACGAAAAGAAGAGGTATATGTCCCAAATATCTAAGTCAAAATTTGATTTGGAAAAATTTTGCAACTTGATTTCTAAGCAAACCCTTGAATTCTGTATATAAAATATCTGCAGGAAAAGTGCATAAAAACTTCTAACGACATTATTAAAAGAAGATGGAACATATACAAATAATTTAAAAGATACATTAAATTTCCTTATTGATCAGTTTGTTCCGGAAGATAATCATGAATCAGATAACTATAATCACGTTCAAATGAGAGAAAAACTAAAGGAAAATATAACTAGTGTAGACGACCCACCTTTACTAAACAAGAGATTCTAGGTAATTACAAAAATGGATAAAAGAAAACTCCTGGGAAGATGGAATAGGTAATGAGATTTGGTTAAGATTATTTGTACAATTTCCTTTATTCATTACCGCCTTATATAATGAATTTTTAAAAAGGAATCTTTCCAAAAATTTGGAAAAAGTCTTAATAATTCCTATAGTTAAACCTGGTAAAGAAAACTGTTCGATTCATCTAAATTTCGACCAATAAGTTTAGTTAATATTGAGGAAGATATTAGAAAACTTCTTATAAATAGAATATCACATTATCTTTATTCCAATAATTTAATGAATTCCAATCAATTTGGTTTTAAACCGCAAACCGGTACTATAGATGCCATAATGGAAGTTAAGAAGTTCGTTTTAGATTGTTTAAAAGATAAACATGATGTTATTTTATAAGTTTAGACGTAAAGGTGTTGATTCGGCCTGGTGGCCATCAATTTTAAATGCTCTTAAAGATTTTAATTGTCCAAAAACTTATATCTATTAAGTCAAGATTTCTTTTGCAATAGAACAGCTACATTACAAGTTAATTATGAATGTATTGAAAACTAGTTACCAAGGGTTGTCCCCAAGGCTCATGTTGTAGTCCTTTATATTGGAATATTCAATATAACTCTCTACTGAACTTAAACTATTCCAGATATACTAAAGTTATAGCGTTTGCTGACGATATCTTAGTACTGGTTAAAGGAAAACTGCCATTAGTGCTGAAATTTTGCTAACATAGAAATCGAAAAATTACTAAATGGGCTCAAATGAATAAACTTTGTTTTAATGAATCTAAATCGAAAGTGCTATTTGACAAATAAAAATTGTCTCGTAGTAAAGGAGTTAAAGTGTATATGAACGACAGTTACTAGAAAATGTTACCCACTTTAAGTACTTAGGTGTTTATTTAGATAATAAGTTTAATTTCAATCTTCATGTTACGAATATAACAGAAAAATGTTTAAAAATTATACATATGCTATCGAAGTCAGCAAAATGTAGCTGGGGTCTAAATCATAAAGTACTCTCTATTATTTATAAAGGTGCCATCTTGCCGTTGCTTACGTATGCTATTCCGGTTTGGGAAGAAGCTTTAAAGAAGAAAATTAATCAAATAAAACTACAACGTTTACAACGATTAATAAACATTAAAATAATTAAAGCATATCGTACCATTTCTTATAATGCATCTTGCATAATTGCAGGACAAACTCCAATTATTTTAAAATTGTTTGAAGTCTTACATTTATATAAATATACTAAATTTCAAAATTACAAAACTGATCAATTTGACGCTCCAACCCCATTTAGTAAATGGCAACATCCGGCAGATATCCCCGAAATAAAAATAAATGAGTCTTCAGATAGAACACATTTTAAAATTTTTACTGATAGCAGTAAAATTGATAATAGTGTTGGATTAGGAGTGGCAATTTTTATGAACAATTCACTGCAACAAGAGCTTAAATACCGGTTAAAAAACCATTGTTCAAACAATCAAGCAGAAGCATTAGCTATTTTTAAAAGTTTAGAACATATTGATAACATTAAAAATTTAAGAAAGGAGAACCGGACAGTAACCATATATACGGATAGCATGATAACCTTAGATAGTTTAAAAAACATTTGGAATCATAACAGTATAATAGAACAAATCAGAATTAAAATTAAAAACATGCAAAATAATGGATGGAAAATGTATTTTAAGTGGATAGAAACACATACTGGAACAGAGGGTAATGAAAGGGCTGACTTGCTAGCTAAACAAGCAACACAACTCCCAGAAGATTGTTCTATTTATTCTAAACTACCTAAATCGTCAATATTAAATAAAATTATAATCGATAACAACATAAAATGGCAAAATCAGTGGGATAGCAGTGGTAAGGGTATTTTAACTAAAACTTTCTACCTAATGTAAATAATAGACTTCAAATGCAATTACCAATAAATTCCAAATTAACAACAATTTTAAGTGGTCATGGTCAATTAAAATCTTATTTATATAGATTCAAACTAATTAATAGCCCAAACTGTATATGTGGAAGTGAGTCTCAAACGTAGAACACATAATATTTGAGTGCTCAAAACTATCTAGTGCAAGAACAAGTTTAAAAATAATATTTTAGTGAAAGATTAGTAGAAAAGCATGAACTTATCTAATTACTCAAGGGATGTTTACAAGTTTGTTAATGCTATTAAGTTTGATAATTTATAACAATAAAAAAAGGGTTTATATTTATATCAATTATTTAGTTATATAGCTAGAACTATTTCTAATTTCTAATTTATATCTTGTATATAATATTTTCGTTTTGAAGTTGTGTTAAGTTAATATCTAATTGTGAAATGTTAAAATTTAAATTGTGCAATATTGTACAAAACTAGAATTTATTAATTATCCTAATTCAACAATTATTGTTAGCAACCAACTTATACCTCCTATAAATAGTGGTTTTAAGTTGATTGCTAATTTAAAATGTTTAAATATATTCTTTAGAATTATTTTATCAACATATCAAATTTGATAATTGTAAACTTAAAATAAGTAATCCAAATGCATGTAGTATTACCTCATTGTAATGGAGCATGCTGAAATAAGATATTAAATTAAAAAAAACACACACACACACACACACACACACACACACACACACACACACACACACACACACAAACACAAACACACAAACACACAAACACACAAACACACAAACACACAAACACACAAACACACAAACACAAAACACAAATGTAGCAATTTTAAAAGCTTTAAAGCAACTTCAAGTTAAAAAGTTATTAAATTCAGAAAAACTTTAAGGATTATTACTGATAATAAAACATCAATAAGCTCTTTAGAAAATTTTTCTAATCAAAACCTATAATTCATGACATTAGAAGAAATATACAAATAATGCTTGAGAATAGTTGGAAAATATACTTTAAGTGGACACAATTTCATAATTTCAGCGAAGGAAATGAAACGGCGAATAGATATGCAAAAGATGCAGCAATACAACCAAACCTGCAAGAGTATATAATAAAATTCCAAAGGAATCAGTTTTGAAATTTTAGACAAAGAAAGTGTTTCACAGTGGCAATCAGTATGGATGATTCAACCAATGGTGTTTTAACTAAATCCTTTTTCCATCAGTACGTCAGAGACTAAAACTAATATTAGAATAACACAAACATTACTACCATCTTAAGTGGACATGGCAAAATTAAAAATTATTTGTA
>JARFJB010002015.1:875000-931971 GCA_036346205.1 Vesta saturnalis | reverse complement strand
ATTTAGACATATTGCCATGGTGCTTTTGGTATTTTGTATAAATTTCTGATTGGTGGCTACTGCGCGCCTTTGAAATTGCTACACCTGGTCTTTTTACATTATGATTATAGTTATTAATTAACGGAACATCTTACGAAAATTTTTAGGTTGTCAAAGCTTGATCCGGAATTCTCATTTATGTCACTCTTACTACAAAATGTGTAAAAAACAGAATACGCGCAGTAGAAAACTTTGATCTGAGCAAATTTAAATACATAATTTAAATATTTGCACTTATAGTCCTTTTTGAGTATTATTGCTCTTTCCAGCACAGAAGAAGAATAAACAACATAAACAATAATGGGTTCATAGAATTAGAATTTATCTCGCTAAAGAAAATAAAACAATTTTGTCGTCGACTAGCATTAGAATGCCTTAGTTATTAATGTCAAAATCGTTAATAATTTGTCTTTATTGTATGTGTGCTGTAATGTTGTGCCACAAAGTCGTCTTGATGACGAAATATAAAGAAATTGAACAAATCATTTATTTATATTAATACTACAGTTAGAATATGATCTGTAATTAATGTAATATTGTAGGTAGCGGACCGCGAAAATTTCATTATTGTAATAAACGTTTGTCAAATCGCCATTGTTACTGCGATAGAAAAGATAATTAGTGGATTTTTAATATCTTAATGATACGTCGTAATTTGGTAATGTTTTAGGAATATTCTATTTTATGTATTATTATGTAAGTAACGTGGGAATTTATGTAATTGATATTTGAGTAACGGTTGAACAGAAAAGGAAACATACATTAGGGTAGAGCAACAAGTGTTCTGCCAAAGCTGGCGTGACGAATTGTTGAAAATTTCTATACGCGAGCTCTTGATGTAAAAATGCTGAACATAGTGCAAATCCAAAGGGATCTTTGTTTGGTACGTTGAAACTCGAGACCTAAATGTAGGGCTTGTAACGGACGAATGCATATTTTAAAATTAGAATGTCGTTCAATAATTAATAGGAAACTGTTCCAACGTAATAGTTTCTTGTTTTTTTTATTACATTTGGAAAACAAGGGTTGATTTTCGGGAGTAACTATAGTTAGTTTGAAATCAGTGAAAAAAGGAGTTGCTGTTGAAATTTTGATCGAGCCGGATTGTTTTGATGGTTTTAATTAGAAACTCCCGTTGTAAACTGTTTGGTCTATAAATATTTTGTCGTGTACCTTTTAGAAAAACTAAAACACTAATTCGTTCTTTTCTTTTTGTGTATATTTTAATGTAAATTTTTCAAAAATTAATCTGTAATTAATCGTCGCAACGCCGATTTTTAAACCGGGTATCTTAACTCGTCGTGTTGGTGGCAAAGTGTTTCTCTAAAGGGAATATATTCAAGTGTAAGTAGGTATTTTTATACAAATGAAAGCCCGCAGCAAGTCATTGTACAAGCATATGTAACGTATTAAGAATCAAATATTGCCTTGCAAAGGTATCTCATTCGCACGCGGGCTTATTAAGCTCGCTCCCTCCTTCTTGTATTTGGTGAATTAGTGTTGTTGTGTATTGTTTATATTTATATTTTTGTAGAGATGGTACAGAATAATCCTTGGTTACTAATTGTAATGGGCAATTGCCAGATGACCACTAAACACCTCGCATTTAATGTTTATGGACTTTATTGTTGTATAATGAATGTGTAATCTGAGAAAGGGGCGCTGTATTTTTCTAACGCACTTAAACTTATATATCGATCACAATGTTATGATCTCTTTACAACTTATCCTTGTAAGGATTTGTTTTAATGAGTCTTTTCTTGTGTCAATTTGTTTAAGTAGAATTGTTTGCCTGCGAACGGATTTCTCTTTATATGTAGTTTATTGTAATTTTACGTATAAATTAAATATATATATATATATATATATATATATATATATATTAAATATATTAAATAAATAAATATAAATTCTCATCTCCTTTGGTGATGAACCTTAAGTTCGTGGGTTAATTGGATTTTGTAGGGATGGTAATGAAGATCCTTCACAAGAATTCGCCGCAGTGAAGAATACCCTATAGCCAATTGTTGGGAACGACGTCGAATCGATCTCTGTGGGCTATCATTGACACTATCACGAACTGCAGCAATGTTTTCAACAGACCTGCTAGATCTAGGACGACCAAAATTTTTAATGTTGAGTGTTGATCCTGTTTCAACAAACTTTGTCATAAGTATGCGCACTGTTGATTCATTCGGAGCTTCATTACGTCCGAAAATCGCACGAAGTCGTCGGACAGTTTCTGCAAAACTTTCTCCGTTTTGATAAAACGTTTTCACGATTAACACACGTTGTTCAGTAGAAAAGCGTTCCATTTTGACACACAGAATGAAATCGGAATATTAACAGATGTCAACTTTATAGACAACTATGTTGCTAAGCAACAAACAACAAAATGCGATCGATTCAAAATCTGCGCGCTTTTTGAATCACCATTTATGTAATATGCTTTATTTCAAGTCAACTACTTTTGATTTCTCATAAACGCATTTTGAGACCTAAAAGTATTATATGCATTAACACAGAGAATGTAGCGTCACCTAGGTACCCTATCTTAGAAAGAGTAATTTGAACTTATTTGCAATAATGCAAATTCAAGAACAACACAATCGCTAAGTGATTTAACTTGACTTTACTGACAATAACGCTACTATTACCCAAATTAATTGCTTGCCTCACTTTGCCTTTCCTGGCAATAATTAAAAGATTAGAATTTATTTACAAGTTTGATATTTAATTACTCGCAAACCTCAAATCTGATTAAACGAATTGGCTGTCTGGTGGTAGGTATGTTGTGCTATTAGACTGAGATATGCTGAACGAGGTTAAGTGTTGCATCATGTGGGGCAGGTAACAATGAAACTGCTAAAATTAAAATTAACGAGCTCTCCGCCATGGTGGTTCAGTCCGTTAATATACTATTGTGGGAATGAATCAACAAAAAAACCCACTTTATTCATAAATAAGTAATTGTACAAGTATATTAATAAATCAAGTAACAAAAAAAAACAATGAAAGGGTTAAATATATAACAAAACACCATTAAATCAGGTTAAAGTGCGTACAAAATTATAACATTCACAGGGAAATAAATAAAAAGCAGTTTAGTTACACATGAACACAAAAGAAAATCATGTAGTCACCCCCACAATTGTTTCATAAGTAAAACAGGATAAAAATCGTAATACCAAAAATGTGGGCCTTTAAAACCAATCATGCCGGTCTTTAAGTATATAAGTACATAAAACAATGAGGCAAATTACGGTACATACAAAATAAAGTGACAGTAAGATTGCACAGGTGATAATAAGGTGAAGGTAAGGACAAAAGAAAATAGACAAGGAATTTACACGTACACAATTGTATAGTGACTACTAAAGCACAAAATACATACGTAAAATTACAATAAATTGCATATAAATAGAAATTAGTTCACAGGTTAACACCAACACGACGAGTTAAGCTACGCGGTTTAAAACTCGGCGCCACTGCGAATAATTATAGATTAATTTTTGGAAAAATTTATATTAAAACATACACTAAAAGAAAAGAATGTATTAGCGTTTTAGTTTTCTCAAATGTGCACGACAAAAATATTTACAGACGGAACGGTCTACCAAGGAAGTTTCTAATTCAAACAAATCAAAGCGTCCGGCTCAATCAAACCTTCAAGCGCCATTGACTTCCACTCTGATTCCCAACTAACGATGTCTACTCCCGAAAATCAACCCCCGTCTTTCAAAACTAATAAAAAAAAGAAACATTAATTTACGTTGGAACAGTTACATATTAATTATAGAACAACATCGTAATTTTAAAAATATGCATTCGTCCGTAACAAGCGCTACATTTAGGTCTCAAGTTTCAACCTACCAAACAAAGATCCCTTTGGATTTGCGCTATGTTCCGCCGTAATGAATTATTAAATCAGTGAAATTTTTACATCAAGATTGCGCGTATAGCAATTTTCAACAGTTCGTCACGCCAGTTTCGGTAGAACACCTGTTTCTCTACCCTAACATATGTTTCCTTTTTCTGTTCAACCTTCACTCAAATATCAACTACATAAGTTCCCACATTTCTTACATAAAATAAAATATTACGAAAACATTAGCAAATTACGACGTATTATCAAAATATTAAAAATCCACTAATTATCTTTTCTATCGAGGTAACAATACCGATTTGACAAACATTTATTACAATAATAAAATTTTCGCGGTCCGCTATCTATAAGCATAACTGTATAAATTCTACATTGTCAACAAATTGGTTGTAAGGATTTTTAGCAAAATGCTTCTCTTTCAATTACAATGGCTCTAAAAACATTTTAACGGATTTTAAAGAAATACCTACAAATACACGACGTATTATTATTTCTTATTATTTAAATTATGTGCACAAATCGTGAAAACTTTCATTTTAGAATAGCTATATTTTCCTGTTGCTGAGATCTATATCTTTTATTATTTAGTACCTAAGTGGTGGTTCAAACTTCTTAACAAACAATTTATGGAATATCCTTTTTAGCGGCACCTCAAATTTCGAAGCTCCTGCCTAATTTTGATTTTAAAGTCAACTAGGACAATTACTGTTTTAAAATGTATAGATTTAGTGTGATTTTATGTGGGTCTCACCTTGAAATAAAATTGTGCAAATTATTTACAGTTCAATTTTAGGTAAAACTTACAGTAATCAAATAAAAAGAAATAATTTGTTATTGTATTTATTGCATGAATAATCATAATAACACAGAACTTAAATTATTCGTGATAATAATTATGTTATAATTAATAACAAGAATATATTATCCGCAGAGAAGTTTAGGACGTAGCCGAGTTGCGCGCGTTACCTGAAAAAGTACCGAGTTAAGCGCATTTTGTACTTTCTATAATTCCGAATTGCGCGCGTTACCTGATTAATCTGTGCTTGGGATTAAGAGAATAATTGTATATACCTGCTGGTCACTTCAACATAGTTTCTTCTCTTCTCAAGGAATAAGTGGGTAGTTGATAAAGTCTCAAGAAGGTTCATCCCTTTTTCTTGAAGGTTCGTCCTTTTTTCTTGTATATCACCTCCAAACACACTTTCTTTGTCGTAAAGTAGTGATGTTCCGTTTTTCGATAACGAACGGCTTATACAGCTAATGAATTATGTTGACTCAACATTATACCCAAACCGAAATCTAAGGCATCGGTTTGAATAAAGAATGGATAAGACAATTCTGGCCAAGAGAGAATAAAAGCATTTATTAAACATTTCTTTAAACAGTCGCAAGCCTCTTGGTATTCAGAAAATGACACAAAAGGAGTATTTTTATGATGAGAGCACTTAGCAGAGCAATAAGAGATGTGAAATCTTGAATAAAACGTTTATGCCAGCTGGTCATCCCTAGTGCTCGTCGAATATCGGTAATACACTTTAGAACCGTATATTTACAATAGCAGCAACCGCGACTAGGTCTACTAACAACCAGTCTTTGTTCACGACATATGCCACAAACTTAAGCTTTGCACGGCATAGCTGACATTTGTTCCGTCTTTGAGTCAGATCACCAGTATGCAAACGTTGAAGTCGCAATCACAATATCGTGACGATAGGAGAAATAGTATGGCTCTAAGTTTGCTTTGAGGACTCTATCAATCAGACGTAGAAAGGTAGCCGGAGGGTTATGTAACCCAAACGGTATACGCGTAAATTGAAAAAGTCCACGATGAGGGATAGTGAAAGTAGTTAATTGTCTAGTCGATTCGAAAAGGGAAATTTACCAATAGGCAGAACGAATATCAAGGCCAGAGAAAAATAGAGCATTACGCAACCGATTATTACACGATCAAACCGCACTAGGAGTCGTGCAGGCCTACCGAGGTTAGCGGGTTGCCAAGTCATCTGCAGTGGGAATGGGCGGTGTCAATATAAGCGCTCACGGCGAGTAGACCGAACTCAATAGACCGAAAGCAGTTGACCGAACTCAATAGACCGAAACCTCACTAGACCGAAGCAGCAGAAGACCGAAACTCACTTAGTCGAAAATATGTTACGGTTAAAGTACACATTCGCTAAATGTGCACATTAAATATCTCGAAAAATTACATTTATTAACAATAGCATCAACTTCCCTTCACACTTTATTCAGGCTTAGGACTGACAACATAAACTGCTGGCGTGTTTAATAATTTGTTATGGCTGTTTGAGTTAGTTCTAATAAATTACTTATAAGTTATTTTATTAGAATCTAATCACAAACATTATATTTTAAATATTAAACACGCCAGCAGTTTATGTTGTCAGTCCTAAGCCTGAATAAAGTGTGAAGGGAAGTTGATGCTATTGTTAATAAATGTAATTTTTCGAGATATTTAATGTGCACATTTAGCGAATGTGTACTTTAACCGTAACATATTTTCGACCAAGTTAGTTTCGGTCTACTGCTGCTTCGGTCTAGTGAGGTTTCGGTCTATTGCTTTTCGGTCTATTAAGTTCGGTCAACTGCCTTTCGGTCTATTGAGTTCGGTCTATTTACCTAGAACCCAATATAAGACGTAAAATAACTGAAATTCAGTTTCAAATAGCTTACACTTATCATAAATAACAAATAACAAGATTCAACCCACGAAAATTGTGCCTAGACGCCACCACAAACTTAAATTTTTCTAAAATAAATAGTCATAAGCGAGGTGTTAAGTGAATCTCACCTGAGTGTGGAAGAATAGTAGCCTACTAAATAAAACCATACACAACTCAAGTTCAACCACACTTTCACTTTAACGGAGTACATTAAATTTCGTCTCAGAAAATTTAATGCACGTCGATACAATTTTCACAACTATTTAAGTTCAACCCTTAAAAATAAATTTATCCAAAGCTTAATAACATTTTGAAGCATACGAGTCATCATAAACTTATTGTTCACACCCTGTATATTCATAAAATCATAGTAACAAAACATTATCTGGATGCTTTCTAATTTACCCTAGTATACACGTAAATTCATATTTCTACCGTAAAGTTCTGAAATAAATATCAGCCAATTTAGAAAAATAATACTCCGGACTATTAATTTCTAACCACACAAACATTAATTTCGTTCATGAATCATATATTTTCTATCAAATATTACTTGAATAACTTCTCTTTAAAATAGTATTTAAACGTTCGCCAATATAATTGAGTTGTAATAATTCAAATTTGAAATTTCTGCTTAATAAATATCTTGCTATCAGTGTTCCTAATTTAATGACTGTAAAAGAATTTCAAATAACTAAATTTTGTGATCGATCTGACCCAAAATAAACCATTTCAGATCAATCATTTAGCCAAAATCTCCAAAGATTGATTACTCTAGAACGGTAACCCTTTATGTAAGTTCACACACTAAGCAACAACATCTAAATACTCTATTACATGATACACAGCGCTCTATTATAATTCCAGTGGCGTAGTATTTACAATAATTTACAATCTGTACACCCAAAAAATTGTTTATTGTGCAAGGTCACGTTCATTTACCATCCATTATACGTTCTACGTACAACACAAGACTGCATATACCCAGTGCGTCAAAATAAACTCACATGACCCAGAATCGAAGCAATATAAGGAAGAGGATATGCATCCTGCATCCTTCTGAGTAACCACTTTAACTTTTCTAAAGTCGATACAGAAACGATAAGATTGATCGTTCTTTTTAGCTAAGACAATGGGACTTGGCCATGGGCTGCTTGATGGTTCAACCATCCTTAAAGTTAACATGTCGTCGAGCTCTTTGTTTGCAATCGCTTGTAAAGTCGGATACAGGGATAGTATCGTTGTTTTATTGGTTCAGGGTCCGTTATTACTTTGGTTCTATTAGAGAACTACAACCAAGGGAATCAGACACGAAAGAGGACGCTCTATCAAGAAAATCAGAAAGCAAAGATTGTTCCAAGGAAATATGTTCAATATAGAGTTTAAATGGCCAGCACATTCCAAATAAGGGATCATATAATTGTCCAACCTTCAAGAGACCGGCTTATCGTTCTGTGCAGTTGATCCATGGGGCTTATCGAGACCCAGAAAGGCGTTTAGTGTTTAAAGTACCAGGTGCTTTCGTCATTCTCTGGAGAAGTCTTCGCTTTTTGGCGGAAAAACACAACGTGGGTTCCAAAGTTTCTAACGTAAAGTTCACAGTGCGCTATTAAGCAAATAACCTGCCGTAAATAAAATAAAATATTTCGTAATTTAAGAATATTAAGAATTATCCATAACTTGTGCATTATTAGAGCAAAGGTAATCAGTAACGCGCTGTAAATAAACCAGTTTTTGTGTATAGTTAACTAGTATAATGTAAGGTAAAGTGAATGCACTTCGTGTTAATTTAATTATTAGTGTACACACGCTCGATTGAAACTTCATCAGAGCGCGAGCTGAAAGAGAGATCGATATTAGCAGTATTGTAAGGGGAGCTGCGAGGGTCTTATCAACTCTATAGCCGAGGTCCTCTGGCAGGTCAACTCCGGATGTCTGTGTAACAAGGAACATCTCCATTTAAGGTAACATTTTTGTGTTTCTTATTGAGGTGGATGACGAATGCTAATAAATTTGTGGTGTGTCATTGGTATTATTTTTCTTATGTGTTTGTGTAAACGGTTGAATGCGTTTTTTTTAAATTAACTTTATTTTTACCGTTTAAATTTGAATGTGGACGTATCCATCCGTATTTTCATTATCTAAATTTATTTGAAGTTGTTTTTTAATTCTTGTTTTAACTGATGAATTTACCTCGAAATTATGTGTCATGACTATGTTTTGAGCACGCAATATAATTATTTATTTGTAGAAAAATAACCATTTATTATTTTAAACACTTAAATCAGTTTTGTAGTAAATTTTAGTAAAGGTCATCTTGACCTACCTCTCTTCACCAGTAAGAGATAACCTAGGTGATAAGATCATAATATCTGTATTGACAATTCGATGATTATGATTTGTTTTTTTTTATTTATTGTTATCACATTACATATATTTAGGTTGTTGGGCTTGTTTTTAATGTGAACCTATTATTACACAACATCTGATGACACAATTTTATTGAATTTGCTCACTGAAGGAAGTCATTACAATGGGTTTAGTGTAAATAAAAGAACCATTGCATTTTTTATGATTTGAGCATAATTAATTACAGTCTGAGATCAAGTGATTGTGTACGGTTTTTTTTTTGTTGAAATGAAATTGCCTTAAGTATCGAATTTTTGGAGTAACGAAATGTAACTATAGTTTATTGTTTAGTGATTGATTTTTCGACACGCAATTATTTTAGCTAAGCGTGCAAATATTTTTGCAGCCTTTCAGGTTGACGAGATCTGCTGGTCCCAGGGCCTCCTGCGGAGATTACGTTTAGGTAAGCAGGTTATTTGAGTATTTTTAGCGAGCTGTGAACTAACGTAATTGGGCATTTTAACCCCTATTGTGATATTTCAAACACTCTGCCGCCCGTTTCCGGTTTTGTGTCCTTTCAACCCCTATTTGGACTGATAAACTATCCTATTGTGCGCAAAATTTAGTACATCGAACCCACCCTGGCCGCTGGCTAGTCGTGCAAAAAGCCAAATTTATCTGTTATCTTGTGTTACTGCCTGTTTATACCGTAACAAGAAAATGGATAAATTTTATGAGCTCTAAATAACAACAAAGCTTTGCCCGTGAGCAATTCTGGACACGCTGAGTGCAGATAATGGTGAGAGAGTTCCTTAGCAGAAGCGAGTTCTTCAACACGAATAAGAAACTCCAAGAGGGAAGGAGAACCCTGTAGCAGTAGGGGGAATAGAAGTTGTTCGCGCAGGAGAATGATTGATGTCTTCTGAGTCTGAGGAAGAAGTTCAGGTTCACTGTTAACAATTGGAGCACGTGTCACTTGAGGACTAGACAAATGTACTTGAAAAAAGTGCAAATAGTAACACCTTTCCAATGTTTGTGAATTGATTCCGCCTCAGAATTAATATTTTGAAGTGAAAGGAGTATTTTATTTCTTTTAGATATTTACTCTGGTGAACATTCGTTCACAAGAGCACAGTGTCGATACGCATGCGCCCACAAGGTAATTATATGGTTAGAACCACTCGAAGAAAGTTCTCCGAGAATTGATGTAAGAGTGGCTAGTTCATTCACAGTCTTTTGTAAAGCAATAATATCTGTTTCTAAAGTCATGTTACATTCTACAGAAATTATTTGCGTAGAGACAACAGGAATATTACATGACAGTTCCCTTGAAGATAATTCATATTGTAAGTCTGATTTCACATCAATTTTCTATATAATAGCCATTTTGACAAAATAAATTAAGAAAAATGGTAGTAAACAAAAGTCTAGAACTCGGTAGGAGTAAGAAAATGTAGTATTAATTAACTTAATCCAAATATAAGCGTGTTAGTAATCGCAGTATACACATAAAACTTAAGAAAATATCTGGTGTGGAACACCACACGACCTTTCAACCTACAAAATTGAAATTAAAAGAAATTAAATAATTTTAATAAAAAAATTTTAGGATAAATAGGCAACCTCTTTTATAAAAAGTTCATTACGAAAATAGGCAACATTGTAAACGCAAAAACAATAATCTATGTCAAACAGACGTTTAAAACTTCATAACAGACAGAAGTTAATAAACATCTAGATGCTAACTTAAGTTACAAGAAATAAAATAATTTTAATTACAATCTTTACCTTACAACCTAGATATACAAATGTAGGTATAGAAGGTTATGCTATAGAATTTTTTTTCATTATCGCTAAATCACTCATTTTTCAACTTTTGGCCAAGTTTCGCCAAGATCCGGCATCATGCCTGGATGTTTGAGTGTGTGTCTGTGTGTATGTCTGTATGTGTGGATGTATTTTAGTATCCACGATAACTCCAGAAGGAAAATACCGTACTTAAAATTTTGTATTTAAGCTTGGTTTCATTTGACTTAGAGCTAATTAGATTTTGGAAGAAATTCAGCGGCGGTAAGGGGGTTTATTAGGGGCAGTTTTTGGTTTTTATCAAATATTTCTAAAACAGCTGCATATTTCACAGATATAAATATACCTAGAAATAAACCTTAAACATATCCATTAATTATGTTCTATAGCAATTTTTGATATGACGCGTAATTTAGCGGCCAAAAGAATTCCTACGGTGTATGTTTTTTTTCATTATCTGAATAACCATTAATTTTACAAGAAAAAACGTAGACGTACTTTTTTAAAGAAAATTTAATTTTACCTAAATTTGCTTTATAAAGTTTTCTAATGTGAAGTAAAATAATTGTAAAAATTAAATAAATATGATTGAAAATGCTGAACCTATATTTCGATACTTCTATATAAGCGGGCGGATTTTTTTTTTACGTTAACATGTATCTATGTCTATTAATCTCTATCTGACATCAAGTTTTAAACGTCATTCTGACATAGATTATTGTTTTTGTTTTTAAAATGTTACCTGTTTTTGTTAAAAACATTGAAATTGATAGTTATTTGTTATACAAGACGATAAAATACAATTTTATCGATGAGCGAAAAATGTTAATTCATGAGCGACGAATTAATTTTCACGAGTGGATGGTTGTATTTTATCGTCGTGTATAACATTCTATTTTTTTTATAGCAAATTTTTAACGAAAAATTAAAGAAATATTAATTGAGTTAGCCACGTTTTAAAATCTCAGTTGTATAGGGGGATGGAAGTCATCTTCCGTCGCCGAAACTTATATAGAAGACTCAGTAGCGAAAAAAATTGATGTATCAAAGAAAATACTCTGTGGAATAGAAAGTTCATGTAACTCTACGTGGTCTGTACGTTTTTCGCATGAACCAGGTTCTGTTCCAAAATATGTTTTTGGAAATGTAAATTGCAATATTGAAGTTATTATTAACACAAATAAAAATGAAAAATAAGTTGTATATTTATATAAACAAAAATTAAAAAAATTAAAATTCTTTATCTACCCTTGCTGTTAAAGTTTAACTTTATCTACCCTTGCGAAACTTGATCTATTGATTTGGGTTGTTCAAAACACACTTTAACAATTGCTATAGAAAAAATTTATTTTATTTCCTTTAGTTTTGATTAGCATCTAGATGTAGATTAACCTGTATCATACAGTTTTAAACGTCTGTTTGACATACATTATATTTTCGTCATGAACTTCTTATAAAAGAGGTTGCATAATTATCCTAAAAAAATGTTATCAAAACTATTTCATTTCATTTAATTTCCATTTTGTAGGTTTGAAGGTCGTGTGGTGTTCCACACGAGATATTTTTAGGATAACTATGCAACCTCCTTTTCATACGTTCATATCAAAAACGGGCACATTGTAATACAGCTTCAGCATTTTCAATCATATTTATTCAATTTTTACATTTATTTCGCTTTACATTAAAACGAAAACTTATGTAAAATAAAATTTTCTTTAAAAATACGTTTATAATTTTTCTTATAAAACTAAAAGTTATCCAGAAAATGAAAAAAAATAACACTTAAATTCTACCTTACGAATTTTTACCGCTAAATTACGCGTCATATCAAACAATTGCATAGAAAATAATTAATCGATATGTTCAAGGTCTACATCTAGGTATTTTTATATCCTTAAAATATGTAGCTGAAATATTTGATAAAAACAAAAACTGACTCTAATATACCCCACTGTCCACCGCTGAATTTCCCCAATATCTAATTAGCTCTAAGCCAAATGAGAACAAGCTTAAACACAAAAATTTAGGTAAGTGGGTGTTTTTGTTCTGAAGTTATCGTGGATACTAGCATACCTCCACACAGACATACACACAGACAGATAGACATCCAGACATGGTGGCAGATCTTGGCGAAACTTGGCCAAAAGTTGTAAAATGAGCTAATAAGTCGTTTTAGAGATAGAAAAGAAAGTCGATTGCATAACCTTCTGTACCTATATGTGTATATGCAAGCTGGAAGTTGGAAATTGAATAAATTATTTAGTTTTCACAGAGATATTATTTGGAATAGGCCAAATTGTGTGTGATAGCATAAAACTATCGACCCCTGAAGTTGGTCACCAGAATTTCTATCCTTAACGTGTTCACAATGATATTTGAATATAGCCCGAAATATGCTACAAGTGGAATAAAAAGGATATCGTCTAGCTCAGCTAATTTTTAATGATCACTGAATCCGTGGGGTGGTGTAACCGTACAGTATGGAGATATTCAGGGCGCCACCTAGTTTTGGATAAGACAGCTCCTAAGCTACAAAATGGGGAAATAAATCTGTAAGAGAACACATACAAGTACACACAATAAGAAAGTAAATCACGCAATAATTAAGTAACACGCAACGCTGGTTAATTGAATAGTTATATTTATTATTAAATTAAAAGTGATCAAATAGACAAAGAAATCAATAGTCAGTGACTAACTTATAATTAAATATAAAAACAGGATCCTTCATAACCCTTTAGTATTAGTTAAATGGTTAAATTATGTGAATATTAAATATTTACCTAAATTTCGAATATAGAAGTCGACTAAAGTTCAGCAATAAATTGATGAATTACCTAATAATAATTTTTAAACTACATTACGGCCCCGTTTTTAAGCAATGGTGTATAATTGTTGACTTAAAAAAAAACTCACAAAACACAAAGTTATATCTGAAATGTCAGCAAAATACCTGCTTTCAACTAATAACGGTAAACCACACACCTTATCGGTATGCAATGGACAAAATCGTTTAAATATTGCTGCGCTGATTCATTTGGCAGTAAAACATGTTTTAATTTCTAGTGAAAAAATACATATTTGACCCCTTTTGTTCATATTACTAAAATTTGAAGTCAAACCTACACGTAATCTGAATATGTCACAGTTGTAAATCAATACAGTTGTAAGGTACTTTATGATCGCACAGCTTGAGCTCTTCACAATATAGCTCTTAATTATATTGAAATAAAAATTTTTAACACGCGTATGGCTTCCGTAGATAAAGGAAACATGTAGCGAAGCATTAAGGCCTTACTGCAGCATCAAATAGTAAATAAGTAGTCGATTAAGATATGCCCCAGGATGATCTAAAAGTAATTATTGAAGTAATCTAATTAACAACGGCTGTCTTTCGAAACTTACCCTGAATTAATTAAGTTGTACAAAAAGAATATAGCATAAATTTCTTATTAACATTCGGATAAGAGTGTAGAATTCGTTATTCGTGATTGATGAAATATGAAGATATTGGTTTTCAAAAACCGCTTTACCAATTATAATGAATTATAGTTATTAGGTATAATTTTTCGTATTGCTAAATTTAAAAAAAAACAGCATTTAGTATTGTATAGATAAAAAGCATAGTATACCTAGTCAACATGAATTAAAAATATATCCGTCAAGATGTATCAACAGAAGAGAATCCTTAAATATAAAGTAACAACCATCAATAAAGCTTAGATAAATCTCACATTAAGTGATCAAGTTA
Source organism: Vesta saturnalis (assembly GCA_036346205.1). Classification (NCBI taxonomy): domain Eukaryota; kingdom Metazoa; phylum Arthropoda; class Insecta; order Coleoptera; family Lampyridae; genus Vesta; species Vesta saturnalis. The sequence goes on along the minus strand of JARFJB010002015.1, from coordinate 917,459 downwards.
CAAAACCAGGAAAATTCAACACTTCCTTCGTTCGTTCACAAGAACTCTTTTTAACCTCAACGAAACAAACATGAAATTGAAATTATTTAAAAGCGTGAAATATGCCAGTCCAACATAAACTTCCCATTCCAGAAATCCCGATAGAGAAACAACCTGTCATTTTTTACGAACTTCGAAATATAAAAACTTTTTCAAAATTGTGAAACGAATGTACTGAAAGTTGGATACAAATTCAATGTGTACGATATCATTTGATATTAAAACAAAGTGTGACACATCATTACACTACTGTCAAAGTAAAAAGTTAAATCACCTGACTTTAAACGTTTGTGTTTCAAAAACTATTAGGCCAACTTTAATCAAACAACTTCCATCATAATCGATGTTTATTACTGTATATGTAAACATAATTTGATATTTTTTGTTACATTTAGTTAAATACTAGAGTAAAATATATTTTGAACCACTCTTCGCGTAATACCAATCTTTATGAAGTAATAATTAAAACACTAATTAATGAATTGCCTTCATTTTTAGGTATATGTCACATATCTATCACTGTGTAGTACGGTGCTTGATCTAACACAATCACTGATTTATCAGGGATCACTACCAACACATATTACCATTATTCATAATGCTATATATTTATTTCGTCATGGTAATCAGCCGAACCTTTTTTTTCAACGAAGTATTTGGTACAATCTGGTAAAAGGCTGTTTTCTTTGCCAATAACCAATATAAACACTCTTAGAGAAGGTCGCTTGGTTCCCTATCTGGAACCGTCTATTGCACGGTTTTCTGGTTTAACAAATTCCACCCAATCAAATATTCTTGAACGGTTTGTGCCGCACAATGTTTCGTCAGTAAAAAAATATTCCATCCCGTTTCTCTGTACTTTTTAATCGAATGTAAATATTCCGCTCTTTTAGCAGCTACTGTAGTAGCTTCCATCAAGATTGGCCTGTTCTCTAATTTCTTGAGTTATAACTCATTGTCAAAATTTAATTTAATACCAGTTTTTTGAATTCAAAAATTTCATTTTTATTCTCAAAATTAAAGTCTAAGAGTCCTTATGATGAGAAAACAAGCACTATTTGCAAAATTCCTTGTGGTAATTGTAATAAAATTTATATAGGGACTTCTTTGCTTACAACATCTAAAAAATCACATCATACAACATAAATTGGACGTAAGAGAAAAGCCAAAAAGTACCGCTTGAGCAAAACATGGGGTTGAAAATAAATATTTATTGATTATAAAAAAAAACACAAATTTTAGATATTGGAAAAATTGTCATAAACGTTTACTTTTGGAAATGAAGCACATTAAAATTAACAGTAATAATGTTTGTAATAGTAAAAAGGATTTGGAAACATTTACCATTAGATTATAATCATATTTTGCAAAATTTAATGTAGTCGGAGGTCGAAATATATGCCAAAGAAAGTATAATTATGTATGTATGGTGTCCCGTAAAGAATGGGCCATAGTTCAGAGTTAATTTCCTTGGGTTAATATAACCCAAATTTGGGAAATTTACCTTAGTCGAATTCTACTTCCATAATGCATTTTTTGTTCCATTTTATTTCGATAGCTGTCTCTCTTTTTCGCCGCCAACACATTACGCATGGTTCTGATTTCCGCTATATTTCTTTTTTTATAAAGATTTGGAAATACTTGTTAACATTTCTGAAAGGCCATTTTATTTGCTTTGAAAAAGGTATTCTTATTGTGTATCGCTAAATGGTTCCTCTTTAGACGAAAATCCACTTGAAGTGAACTCTGCAGAATGTACATATTTACAAATAACTAAAAAACTATAAAACATTGAACATGTATTTAATTACGATGGTATTCTCAAAATGTCCGCCATTCGTCCCAATATATCTTTGGCATGTTTTCAAAAAATTTCTTCTTACTGCAAAAACGATGAGTGCAGATTTATAATTGCATTAGCAGTTGCAACAATTTTCTGATATAGTTCAGCTCTTGTATTAATCACAGCAGCAGAATATACTAAAGTTTTGTATGTGCCCCCAGACGAAAAAGTCCATAGGATTGAAATTAGGACTTCGTGGAGGCCGACTACGTTCACTTCATCTTCCAATTCAACGATGCGAGAATAGATTATTTAAGTGATCTTGCATCGCGAGAGGATAATGAGCAGGGGCGCCGTCTTGAAGAAATCACATCTCTCGACGAACGTTTAAGGAACTTCCTCCAGTAGGTTAAACAAGTTATGCTCGAAGGAAACTTAGATAATCGCAGCCATTCAGTTTAGCAGCAATATGATCAACAAGAGAATCGTTCACTATCCCAAAGCAAATATTAATTTTAAATTCTTGTTGAAAATGGCGCTCCTTGTGGAGTTTGGGTTTTCGTCAGACTATATATGGAAATTTTCTGCTGTTAAATACCACTCTTCTGGTAAAGGTTGCCTGATCCGTAATCAAAATATTGTTTATAAAATATTGATCACGTCGATGATGGCTTAAAACCCAGTTAGAAAAATTCGCTCTTACCAAAAAATCATCTGGCAATAAATGTTGGACTGATGTGTAATGGTATGGGTGTAGTTACTGTTCATGCAAAACAGTTGATATTGCCCGGCGAGATAATTTAGTGTTTGCAGAATTCGCCGAATTCTAATGGACGAATTAATTTCAACTAGATCTAAGACCTCTTCTTCTTGTTCGACAGTATGTACTATAGGTCGTTCATAATACTGACGACAACGAAAGCTACTTGTTTCCTGCAATCTTGAAAGCTATCTTGAAAACAATTTTCTGTCTGGTTGTCTACGATGTAACTTCTGGCCGCAGCACATTCATTGAAATGAGTGTAAATTACCACCATATCACTCATTTCGCTATTTTAGGACAAAAATGTCACTGCATTCTTAAAATGAAAACCCAATACTTAAGCAATGAGATACTCAAAACAACTAACAACAAACAAAACAACGTAAAAAACACACCAAAGATATTTTATGAGAAGTCAAATCGGAATTACGATTTGGTGATGAATACCTACTAGATTAAATTGGTATTACATTTTATGTAAGTGAAATGTGTACATTCTGCAGAGTTCACTTTAAGTGCATTTTCCCCTAAAGCAGAATCATTTAGCGATATACAGTAAGAGTACCTTTTTTAAAGAAAATAAACTGACCTTTCAGAAATGTTAACAAGTCTTTCAAAATCTTTATCCACATATACAAATACATCGGAAACTAGAAACATGAGTAAGTTATAGGTGGCGCCCTCTACGTTTTACGTTGAAAGTAAGTAGATATTCATGTTTGTCTACCCAAAAACTCCCCTGTACCAAGTTCAGACAAGATATCTCGAAAATGAGACAGCTATCGAAAAAATGCATCTTTGAAAGGTCATAACTCTTTAAGGAAGCAGAATTGCTAAGTTGGCCTAAATGGGGTTATTTTAAACCAAGGAAACTACCTCTCAACTATGGCCCATTCGTTACGGGACACCCTGTATACTACAGTAATACCGCTCTGGGTTCGAACCTTTATATGTCCTAACATAATATGTTGGCTTACTAACAAATAATATATTGGCTTAAATTGAAGGTACAAACCTGCACAAATTTTTCATTCACGCGGTGTGGTACATATGTGCCGCCTCACCTGGATAAATAACGGTTGCTGGTTTTTCATCCTTATTCAATAACAGCACATTTCAAAACCCATAATTGTATAATCACAAGTATATTTTAAGAAAATATTGTTACATTTATATTATTTAGGAAATTTATGACAAAAAAAAGTTTACTTATTTCACGTAGTGAGAATTGGTCACGTTTGCTTGTTTGGGCTATTTATATGCAAATGAAAAAACTTGTTACAATTTCTTTTTGGTAATAGGTTCTCGAATTTTATTGATTTGCATTAGAAAATGAAATATTTATGAAGATTTAAAGTCGAGCGAGTTGAAAAATGATACGATTTATGGTACCATTTTTTAAATAAAATTCAGTAGTTTTAAAACTGCGCCAATTATACTCTTATAATGTACATATTTTAACGTTTGTTTGGTTTTACTTCTGAAATAATTTCAGTACACTTTTAACATTGCAATTACTTACAGGAAGAAATACTTTGAGAGATGCCAACAATTTATGATCATTATTTTTTTGTATTTAGTATGATCAAAACCACATTATTTATTTGGGTATAATTACGTCACTTCCCAACATTGTAAGCAATGGTTTTTATGATGGTATTTTACAGTATCCGTAATAAGCGGTATAACACAATTTATCTTTATAGTTCTGATAGGTGTATAATCAATTCATTAGTCATCTACAGATTTTACAATTTTCTTTCGTAATGCTATTAAAATTTAGATAACCAACACAACGTGCTTGATCATCACCTTTTTTGTCTTCATATTTAGTTTGGCCCGGTTTGTAAGTATCGTTATCGCGCCGTGTTTGATAACTTATCAAACGTACATATTTTAGATAACAGAACAGCTAGAATCAAAATGTATGAAAGATTGGACACTTTCCTTCATTTAATAACCTAAGTGGCTAGTATACGTTTTAAATTTAATTCAAGTGTTTAAAAATTGTGTGTTAATTCCATAACATGGTAATGAATAATAAGTTAGACTTCCAATTAAAATTAAAATACTTTGAAAATAAATCACACGATACGTTTACTAACCACCAAAAAAGTTGTGAAGAAAGTAATGCAACAGATGTTCGGTTTTAATTACACAAAATAATGTAAACATCAAGGAACATACCGATAATTCTACCAGTAACACTTACGCTCCAAAGCAAAATGGGTTTTCCCTAAGGGACGCTTTAATTGAAATGCGATCAGAATTTGTTAAATACGAAAATGGAAATGGTCTAACTGATTTAAAGAAAGAGACTGGACCAACAACACAGCCTAAATCAAATAAAGAAAATGAAGCATCTTACCTAAAAAAATCAACGAAATCTAAAATTGAAAAAGAAACTAACTCAATAAGTAAAACAAATGGCCTTTCTATTAAAAGAACAATAAAATGTGCTATAAGTGACATACATAACGTTCAGATAAATGATCAGAAAGAGACACAACCAACAACGCAGCTTAAAAAGAATAAAGAAAATGAAGCATCTTACACAGCAACACCAAAGAAATCAAAAATTGAAGAAGAAAGTAACTCAATGAGTAAAAAAGGTGGACTTTCTATTAAAAGAACAATAAAATGTGCCAGAAAAAATATAGAAAACGTTCAAAAAAACCATCAATATGGTTCTCAGGATAATAAAGTTTCACAAATAAACTGTGATACTTTGAATGAGAATAATTTAATTGAACTAAGTAAAGTACCATATAAAATGCAAAAATTCAACATTATTTTAAAAGGTTCTCTGTACTACAACCCATTTTACTCTTTATTAAATTTTTCCGAATATTTTCATGATTACGAGAATGAATATTATTGCGATTACGGTCACGAAGATGAAGGTGAATATTATTGGGATTTATTTGAATACGAGGATAGTGACTTTTAAGAATATAAACTATATCGTATGCTTGTAACCATAATAACTCTTTTGTATTTTTATATACCACATTTTATGAATACTGTAAAACATAATCTGTATTTATAAAGAATTGTTACAATTTTACATACATAAACTTTGTTTTTGATTTTAGTTTACAAGATTTTATTAGTGATGATTAAAGCATATTGTTTATATTACAAAAACACATAACTTGTGTTTTGAGTTACTTACATCCAAGCTGAAATATTGTAAAAAACTGTCCCCATAAAGGTTTTATAGGTAAATATCTAGTGTGAAACAACACAACCTTTCAACCTACAAAGTGGATATTAAAAGCATAATATACTTTTTTAGGATAATTGCAGATAATGACACTATATTATAAACCAGACATATTTCTGCCTTTTGAAACGTAATACACTGGCTGTGCCAGTACAGAAAATGTGAGGGTTGTACCCAAAGGCAAATCGTAAATTTATTATTTCTTAATTTAATAAGATAATATTTATGATGTGCCTTCGGGTACCTAGTTGCCCATTTTACAGATTGCAATTGTTAATAAACTAGAGATTTTATACAATTTATAAATTTCTGCCATGTATTTTTACATGATGTTTGCAGAAAAAAATGCCTCGTAAGCCAAATTGTTTAAAATTCCAGTCGGTGCGAAGTTCTGGACAAAAACTTTAAATAATGAACCAAACTCTGTCAAAGAGAATTTCCACTATTTTATGCAATTATATATCGGAAAAATTAGGGCCAAGTAATTTACATTTGCACGACAAGTTTTTGACAATTATTTAAGCTGTTATCAAAAGCTAAACAAAAAAAACTTTTGACAAATTTCTGCAACTTACAAGTTTAGTACATATTAAATATGTGCTAAATAATTCTTAAAAGCTTGTCGTGCATGACATGAGCGTTTGGGTTTTTATATTTATATTTTATAGAAATCTATACGTTTCGATAACAATTACAATTATACCCCTCGGTAAGTGGTAACATCTTTTAAGAATTGCCTAAGATGTTAGAACAATTTAAAAAAAATGTAAAAGATAAAACGCAAACATAGGTCAGCTATTAATATAACCGTTCGATAAACGTATAAAGCCAACTATGGAATCTAATTTTAGTAAAGAACTAGATCCTTAATAAATTAAACATTATTAAACCGCCTTGAAAGTGAACAATCAGAACACCCTCTTAATTGTAATTGCTATTCCACGGTGAAAATACAATGTGATACGTTTAATATGACTTTTTTATTAGATTTAACTAGATCTTTAATGGCTATGTATAGTTTCTATTTGCGAATCCTTTAGCAATTTCACATTAAGTTTTTCGCAAATTTACACTCACATATTTTCAGATTTCATAAATTTGTTATAACATGCTAAGCAATTCTTAACGATATTTCTACTTGCTGACCTACGAAACAAGCTAAGTCTAGGGAACAAAACCTAAAGAACTAACTAACCTACCTGAGAACCGAAAAAGACACGGACAGATTTGCTGTGATGTCGGTAAGGAAAGTCTTCAGTAACTGACAACGTGTCAGCACTTGTCGACACTCGGTAAGGTTACTGTACATGAAGCGTAAATGTAGTCAAGGGGATCCTTTCGCGGTTTGTTGTGCAAAACTGAAATCTCAATAACTCCAACCCAGAAAGAAAATTCAAAACGCGGTGGTGTAAATTTAGATAACTCCTACTCTACAACTATACGACATATTCATAAGAAAACAAAAAAAAACAAAACTAGATCGGGTACAAACTTTACGATCACGTTCGTGAAAAGTTACAACGGAAAAAAAACGATCTATTAGGAGCAATAAACAAAAAAACACAATGGTTCCACACACATCAGCTTGCTTGTGGAAAGTTCAAACCAGATACCACCCGTCTCAAAATTGCGCCTTTGTGTTATTTCACAATCGTCATCCCAAGATGAGGTAAATAAACCCAACTCTCCACGCCTGTTGATGAGTAGTCTCTTGCATTGCAATTTTTACCCCGCTCATACGCTAGGAAGTGCTCAAAGGCTTTACTCGCAAAACGGATTCGATTCCTAATCTTTGGCATTCCAGATACAATTTGGCACTCCAGGCGCATCAGATAACTCAACCGTTTGGTATGATATTTTACGCTTAATATCCTAGAAATGTATGTACCAATTTTCCAATAAAATGTCGCGATTGATCAAAAAACCCATAGTTCCTTCTCTACGTTATAACTTAAACTTTAATAATCGCTAAGCGTCGTCTGAACTCATAATGTTGCCTACTTTTAATAGTGTGTTATACGAAATGGGAGTTATAAGAATGGCAGCAAGCGGACCAGACGTGTATTATATGTGGTTCTTTGTAACATCCTGGATACGATAAATATATTAAAAACAACATTTATTGGCGATAAATACCTATTTTGTTGCGAAAATTCCAAAGAAGAATTTAATATTTTAAACTGTGAATTTGATAAGGGCAGATTATTCACTTGAATGTATAAAAAATATTACTTAGCCAATTTTTATGTAATCAAGAGACATATTTTCAATATACAAGGTTGCTCATTAGTGCGTCAAAGTGAATCTGTGGCTAAACTGTGCACAGTAGAAAAAAATGTGTTATACAAAGGTTCCTTGAAATCAAGCACGCTGTAACCTAAAAATGTTTTCGCAAATACAGTGTTCCATAACAGCGGTACATAACCTATCTTTCTTATTTTAAATCGAATGGTATAGTTTTTACTGCGAATTGCGTTTCTCCTCTGAAAAACTTCTATTAAACGTGTGGTATAGCTAAACTTAACCGTTTTTGAAACACTTGTAAAATTATCATTTTTCGTCGTAGTTCAAAAATTTATTTTGAGGTTACTACCAAATCTATGAATTTGTAACTCTGTATGTACTTAGTGGAGCCATTGCTCTTTTAAGAAATATTATGACATTTAATTGTTATATGGTGTACCAGAAATAAGCATTTATAGTGTTTCTTATCTTAAGTGAAACACCCTGTATATTATTACACTATTCGAAATAAAATTGAAAGTCCTACATGTTTTGTAATAAGCAAATTTTGTCTATCTGCAACAGTTTTTGAAATATTTACAATGTTAGGTTTTTTATTTCAATTCTTCATGGTATAATCAATATGCACCCTGTATAATATTGGGTATATTGACCAGAAAACAATCATAAATGTTGCCATACTTAAATAAATAGTGAAATGTAACGACTTTTGTATTACTATGTGAGTGAGAATGTAATTCTATGAAAAAATAATACTATAAAAACACTTTTTTAAAAAGCACGCATTTACGCGTAGAAGGTGTACTAAAGAGAAGAAAATTTTTTTGCACTAAAATGTTATCAAAAATCTTTACGGCTAAAAATAAAAGCGTGTGGCGGCCATCATAATTAATTTCTCTGTGTCACATGTTTATAATATGGGCGCCCCACACTTATATTTTTAGTCGTAAAGATTTTCGATCACATTTTGGTACAAAGAAAAAATTAATTTCTCCTTTTTAATACACTTTCAATGTGTAAATAACAGCGTGCTTTTTAAAAAACTTTCTTCTTTCATAGGATTATTTTTATATCTATTAAAAGTTTTTCATAGAATTACATTCTCACTCACATACGTAATACAAAAGTCAATACATTTCACCATTTATTTAAGTATGGTAACTGTTATGACCGTTTTCTGGTCAATATACCTAATGCCACACATTGATTATACCATGAATAATTATAATAAAATCCTAAAATTGTGAATATTTCAAAAACCGTTGCAGACAGACAAAATTTTCTTAATACAAAAATGTAGGTCTTTCAATTTTCTTCCGCATAATCTATTAATATACGGGGTGTTGTATTTGAGGTAAGGCAGTTAGCATTTAAAACAGAAAAACCATACATTCATATTTCTGTTACACCCTGTATAAAAATGAAATAAATCATAATATTGCTTAAAAGATCATTGTCTGCACAAATTACATACGGAGTTACAAATTTACTGATTTTGTAGTAGCCTCAAAAGAAATTTTTGAACTACGACGAAAAATGATAATTTTTTATCTAAAAGTACAAATATTTCAAAAACGGTTAAGTTTAGCTATACGACATGTTTAATAGAAAGTGGTTGCTTTTCAGAGTAGAAACGAAATCCGCAGTAAAAACTATACCAGTAGAACACGGACACTATCCCCACCACTTTTTTGTACATCACAAACCACGCCCCTTTCACTTTTTTATATACCCACGTGGGGGACCGCATTTTACACCCTTATTTTTACTCGGTTACGTGTAGGACGTATTTTTTCACCCCTATTTTTTACATACCCACGTGTGAGACCGTATTTTCCACCCTTTTCTTTTCGGAGGCCCTTTTCAACCCTAATTATTTTTTACATACACCCACGTTTGAGACCAATTTTCAATCCTTTCTTTTTCGAAGGCCCTTTTTTTCAACCCTAATTTTTACTCGCTTACGTATAGGACGTGTATTTTCACCCCTATTTTATGACAGCTCATGTGTATGATGTGTTTCTTCACCCCTTATTTCAGGGCCGCCCGCGTGTGAGCACGTATTTTCTACCCTATGGGTCAACCCTAATTAGAGCCTTTTTGCACATGCTCACGTGAGGGGCAGATGTAGGCCTTGGGCTAGGTCTTGGGGCTGGGGGTGGAGCTGGACTTGGACTTGGGGTTGGTCTTAGGGTTATTTTTGATGGTATTAAGGTCCTTCTGGCTATATTAAGAGCAGTGCCCCTGAAGGTTAGGCAATTGCACACGCATACAATGTTGGAAATTGCATAATTAATAATATATTATTATTAAAATTATCGATCCTATTGTTTTAAAATGGTCACATGCTATTGGATGATATTTTACCTATACGAGAAAACGTTGTATTTCTAATAAGGAGGTTCTTGTAAAACACGTGTAGGGCTTCGTAACTTGTTCTCAGGCCTTCGCCCTCCTGACCGGAGATGGTGTGGGAACCTAACCTTATAAGACAAGTGTAGAGCTTAGCTCCTTCGAGGCACCCTTGATGCAATTGTATGAGGGTTCTAACTTAATCTTATAGCTGTAGGCCTTCGCCCCATCATACAAAAATGTATTCTAATAAGGGCCCCTTTGAGTAAAAATTGATTTTAGAGCCATCTAGTGGCGTATAGATTAATGAACATTTTCTATAATAGAAGCTGATAATGCACACCTCTCTCTTGCTCTATCTTGTTTCTTCCTCCCTCTCTCTCTTTCACACACACACACCCACGCACGCACGCACGCACGCACGCCCACCCACCTAAACACCCACCCACCCAACAACAAACAAACAAACAAACAAGCAAACAAACAAACAAACAAACAACCAACAAACCAACAAACCAACAAACCAACAAACCAACAAACCAACGAACCAACGAACCAACGAACCAACGAACCAACGAGCCAACGAACCAGCGAACCAGCGAACCAACGAACCAAAGAACCAACGAACCAACAAACCAACAAACCAACAAACCAACAAACCAACAAATCCAACAAACAACAAACAAACAAACAAACAAACAAGCAAACAAGCAAACAAGCAAACAAGCAAACAAGCAAACAAGCAAACAAGCAAACAAGCAAACAAACAAACAAACCAACAAACAAACAAACAAACAAACAAGTAAGCAAGCAAGAAAGCAAACAAACAAACAAACAAACAAACAAACACACAAACAAACAAACAAACAATTAAACAAACAAACAAACAAATCAATTAATTAATCAATCTCAAACAAATCACGCTCGATCACCAGATCAATCAATCAACTGAAATTATGTCTTACAGTTTGCGGAAACCAGATTACAGTTCAAACTAAATGCATTAAAGTCTAGTTAAATATGACGTGAAATAATAAAATAATTTCTACCCTAATGCAATGATACTTTATGTATAGGCAGATTCTCTAAACAGTCACCACCTATGCATTCTGAACATCGGATTTGATTTATTTTCATGTTTAATTACATACACACAAAAATTTTTTTATTGTAACGTCTTCATTAACAGCTGTAAAAACCCCATTAGCAAAGAATGGAAAGTAATAATCACTTATATAACAGAGTAAAATTAAATTAACTTGTTTTAAGAATATCAAACTGCTATAATGGAAATAAAAAGCAAAAGGTTTTAATGGTTTATTATTATACATGAATTAACAACAACTACAAGTTAAAAAATCCACGAATACGTGCGTAACTCCTATTTTGCAGAGCTGATCTTATGACGTCATCCTGCGTAATAATACATTTTAAAAATCTTTATCGACATTTTTGTTAGCAATATCAGGTCAAAAACATATTAAAAATAATACGCTTACCTTTAGAAGTTTTTTTCTTCAACTGTACCATATGTTAAACTGAATTTTTTTTTCATACAACGTGTCTCACTAAAATACGATTTGTGAATGGCTGGATATAAACGGGGATTCCGGTCATTAACCATTTTAGAAAGTAATACAGAAAAACCGGAATACCGCAGCTCGTATTTTAACAATCATATTGTCCTTACAAAAATTTTACATTCAAAACACTTACAAATATTTAAAAAATTTTGCTAACGCAGAAATTAGATTTAAATAATTGAATCTTCTCACGTTATATGGATTTTTATCAGTTGGGATTAATAGCAATGTCAACTAAACGTTTAAAAAAATTTCTAATCTGAAATAAGAGTGACATAATCTAATTTTATTTAAAATTTCATGGAGAGTATCATCATCATCGAGATTTTGAAATACAATTCTTCACCTTGAACGATTATATTGTAACAACCTATAAAAGTAGCTAATAACCCCTGACAGCTTTTACCAGACACTATTATTACATGGACATGAGGTTAGCCCTAAATTAACTGGTTTAAACACGGCTCTGGAAATGCTGCACACGCTTCAAATCTTTCAGCTCGTTCGCAGAAGTTGTACCGTATTCATTTCCTTCAATTTTTATCTGCATTCTGTTTCGAGACTGTAGTACGTTTTCTAATACATAAACAGAATCTTCAATACTGTGATACGTGTAGCAGCAAAAACACATTAGCTAGTTAGTTTCGCCTCTATATTATTTTACATGCAAGCCTGACCTTATCATAAATAAGTACATCTGTCAAAAAGCTAATTAAACATAATTTCACTGATTGGGCATAGCGAGCAGCTATGGGCTTTAGCACGAGGATCAAACAACAGCACGACACGACACACGACAACGCACGCAACACAGCATACGCACGCTCGCACGTCGCACTCTACGCACACGCTCGCACGCACGTACGCACGCACGCACGTACGCACGCACGCACGACTCGCACGCTACGTACGCACGCACGTACGCGCGCTCGCACGTACGCACGCTCGCACGCTCGCACGTATGCACACACACTCATACGTACACACACACACACACACACAGGCACACACACACACGCACAGGCACACGGACACGAACACGCACTCGCACACGCACACGCACACGCACACGCACACGCACACACACACACACACACGAGGGTGCGAAGACACGCAAAAACACACTAACACAAAAACACGCAAACACGAAAACACGCTATCACGAAAATACGCTAACACAAAAAACACAAACGAAAAACGCTATCACGAAAATACGCTAACACAAAAATACGCAAACGCGAACACATACAAATGCGAAAACGCGTAAAACGAAAACACGCAAATACGAAAACACAAACGAAAACACGCCAACACAAGAAAAACACGCAAAACGAAAACATGCTGAAGCGAAAACACGTAAATCTGCAAACATGAATCAAGACGGTGGAACACCGTTAGGAGAAAAACAAGTTTATTAACAAAATTGAAGGAAAGCTTAACGTTTGAAAATATATTATTATTATTATTATTGTAAACAACAATACATCATTATTATATAATAACATGCTGTAAAGAACCAGCGTCCTTTACGTATGCTTTTTAGGATGAATTATTCGCGGACCATCCTATATCTAAAATTTCAAAAGATTTTACACCACAAATAATTCAGTAATCACCGCTGACGTGTATTTCTAAAAACCAGTAAGTTTTTACACGTCAGAACAATTGCAACCAATCGCATAACGGCATCCCCCGCACGGTAGCCGCGAAGCCGCCCACAGATGAACCTTTATAAACCCGCGACGCGCGTGAAAATAGATGATGAATCGAAGTAGATAAAGTCAAGCCGATATCCAGCCGCCACCGTACCGATTGCTTCGTGTAAGCACCGACCTGCTAATCACAGATGATGAATCGAAGTAGATTCAAGTCAAGCCGATATCCAGCCGCCACCGTACCGATTGCTTTGTGTAAGCACCGACCTGTTGATTGCGACCGAGGAGTCCATCGCGACCGTATGATAACGCGCACCACGTCACGCCGGGCGACCTAACGTTTGTACTGCAATCAAAAGACACATAAGTTGTTTAATTATACAATCTAACCATACCTAGTAACACACTATCACACGTAAATAACGCCGGGCTGAGTCTCCAGGAGTTACAACCTTACACTAACTCCAAGGGTGCCACGAAGGGGTAACCCCCACGTCACTCGCAAGCACTTGAGGGTGAAGGTTAGTTACAGGGCTGTAAAGACCTACGACCTTTTGTTCTTAGTTTACCCGGTTAGACAGGCCATTGCCTATGTCTCCGGATTATCACTAAGACCCCGCTTAATACACCCACATACAATACATGCAGACAAACACGATAACCACACACGGTGTCTTTGATCGCAGAAGAGGACACACGAGACCTGCTGCATAAATTCGTAGTCAACATAACCATGGCGAAACACCTAGTGTGAGATCGTTTGTAAATAAATTAGATAGTACGTAAATTATCCAATATTTACCGATAGTTAAATCATATAAATACGACCTGGTGTATATTACGATTTACCTTAAAACTATTAAATTCATTTTAGTGTAGTTTTAATATCAAGTATTTTGTTCCCTTGATTAATTGTATATAATTAAATTTAGTATCGAAATCCGTAATTAATTCCGTTAGATAAATAATCTAAATGCGTAATCAAACCGGTTCTAATTAAAGAAAGACAGTCCCGAGATCTCGCATTTGCATACGCACATTTCGCGTGTATTATTTTCTGGGAGTACGACATACTCGCTTCAGCGCTCCAGAGTTACTGAAGGATAAGCACGATATTGATTTTCTCCGTCCCCGAAACGATTCGAGTTCATTGCGATGGCGCCTCCGACCAAAACGGTATCGAGACTACTATTTGCAACCAAACCCGCTTCTGTAAATACAGGACCGTAATATGAATATTGCCTGCTAGGTAAGGAGTAGATTAAGATAATATACATATCTCTATTTACAAAAACGATTACGCACCTAGGAAGCCGCCCCCAGGAGAACGAGTCAGGAGCCGTCAAACCCCAGAAGAAAATACATTTGTTTTGTTGTTCATTAATATATTAATTTGTTAAATTTATTCAATATACGTTTTAAAACGCTTTAAGATATTTGTTTAAGGTGACAGTGTCAGCCCACTATTTAATACGAACCACACCCCGTTTACAATAAATTATAAACACGATTGAGCAAAGCCGAGGCAAAATAAAACCGCGTTGGGTTACCAAACCAGAAGGCGCGCAAATAATAATCATTTAATCTACGCACCGTAAAAGGACGCAATACATATAGCGCTTAAGTTTAGGGTAGTCAATACATATAGCGCTTAAACTTAGGGCACTCGTTACATATAGCACCTAAACGTGGGGCTCGAAAAACACTGAACACCTTAAATAATTTTCCGTTTACAGATTCCAAAGGGACCGCAGAAGTACCAGTAACCAAATATTTTTGTTTTCCAGAGACACTAATCTGTCTGTTACAGGATGAGTATACCGAGGGACTCTGAAGATACTGACACCAGAGTGGGATGAATTTACCATCTCAAGAAGGATGATTTAGCAACAGAGGTCAAGAAATATAAATTAGAAACAGGCGGAAATGTAGATGCACTTCGAGCCAGGATAATAAAATACCTACGCACCGGAGAAGGACAAGTAACCGTGCCAGCACCGGAAATCATAACATTAGCCGCTCCGATACAATCACCTCCAGCTGGGGAACACCTAGACATTACCGGAACCAGACGCGCCGATATTTGCGATAGAATACGCAAATGGGGTGTGAAATACGACGGTATCAGCGATCCGATTTCTTTGTTGGAAAGAGTAGAGGAATTACAAACCTGCTACAACATTACAGACCGTGATCTATTACTCGTCCTTCCGGAATTATTAAAGGAAAGCACCCTGTTGTGGTACACAAACCATCAACAATCCTGGACGACCTGGAAAGATTTCTTGGTCAGTTTTAAAGTACAATTTTTACCACCGCGACATCAATTTCAACTGAAGGAGGAAATCCGCAATAGACTACAAAAACCCAGAGAAAAAGCCACCGAATACGTAACTGCCGTCCTGACCCTAATGCGACGCCATGGAAACATGTCCAGAGAGGAATAGTTACAACGTATGTATGACAACCTGAGGGTGGAATATAAATATTACATCCCCAGAGAGATTTCAAAGACCTGACCGAACTTCTCGAGTTGGCCACCCAATTCGAAATGCTACCTCCGCGGATGCACTCGCCATCTCCCAGTCCCAATCGCCAGAAAGTACACTTTAGTGGTCTAACACCAGCTCCTGACACACCAGCCCACCGGCCTCGCGAAATCATTACAACTACACCCGTTCCAACACCTATCACCACCCCGTACGACTGCTCCACCGTCTGCTGGAGATGTGGAAAAACCGGACACTTCAAAGAGAGGTGTAGAGAACCGTTTAAAGCTTTTTGCTCGAGATGCAGCAAAGAAGGTGTATTATCCCGCGACTGCCCATGTCCGCGGTCGGGAAACGCCAGACGCCGGTAAAGGAACACCAGGAACTTTTTATTACCCCGGCTCTGAAACCTGGAAACAAAACATCCCCCAGCGAGTGGACCACTTGGCTACAAACCGTAGCGCAGTTTACACAAAAGAAACCAGATAGAAGATTAGATCGTCCCTACGATGATAGACTCTTTATCGAGAAAATTGCCGGAGTACGTATCCCATTAAAAAGTTCCGTCCAAGAAAGCTTGAGTGGAATACATGGCCTACACGAGGACTATGAAATAAAAGCCGACCTGTCTCCATAAGAGGTGGAGGAAACCGAAGAAATAACCTGTCCGTGGTATCAATACTTGATACAGCAAGTCCGAGAACACCCTGATCAACACCCCAGATATAAAATAGATGAAGGACAACTATTTAAATCGTTCCCTCATCCGACACCCGAAAAAGAGATGGGAAGCCATCCTAGTTGGAAAATTTGTGTACCACTAGAAAAGCGCCGAGATATCCTGGAAGAATGTCACGATGCTCCCACCGCAGGACACCTGGGAATTGCGAAAACGCTATGCCGCATATACCGCAATTACTACTGGCCCACCATAAAATCGGACGTTATAAAATACGTAAAAGCGTGTAGAAGTTGTCAGACTTATAAACGTAGTACACAAAAGCCGCAAGGAGAGATGTGAGATACATTCAGCTCAACCACGTCATCGCTTTCATCGTTATCTTCAACAGCTATGTTGTAATAGTTTATTAACAAGTCAGTAAAATCTCTAATGTCCGCTAATGTTGGCTCATAAACAGGAGAATACATTATAATAATGCTCACTCGATGACAGTTACACTTTAAAGAGCGAAACACGCGAAAAACAAGTACGCAGCTAGCCTAGGGTCTTGTGCGCAAGAGCGTTCGTCAATGTTCGGGTAGAATCGGTTATCTTCGGGGAATATCTGAAGTATTGACCTAACCACGCTCTAACGTCGCCCCTAGCGCCTTTTTTATGATCGAGGTATTTTCTCCTAAGACGGCCGTCTTATTATAATGTATTCTCCTGTTTATCAGCCAACATCAGCGGACATTAGAGATTTTACTGACTTGTTAATAAACTATTACAACATAGCCGTTCAAGATAAAGGTGAAAGCGATGACGTGGTTGAGCTGAATGCATCTCACATCCAAGGTGATGGTGATGGTTCACAGAAGAGGAAGAAGAGTGATGAGGTAGGGAGAAGGGCGAATCTCAAAATCACGATGATGATGACGACGAATCACGGTTCAAGAAGAAGAAGAAAACCGATAAAGCATGTTATGAAACAATAATGATGTATTGTTGTTTATAATAACAATAATAATATATTTTCAAACGTTAAGCTTTCCTTCAATTTTGTTAATAAACTTGCTTTCTCCTAACGGTGCTCCACCGTCTTGATTTATGTTTGCAGGTTTACGTGTTTTCGTTTTGCGTGTTTTTCTTGTGTTGGCGTGTTTTCGTTTGTGTGTTTTCGTATTTACGCGTTTTCGCATTTGTATGTCTTCGCGTTTGCGTATTTTTGTGTTAGAGTATCTTCGTGTTAGCGTTTTCCGTTTGTGTGTTTTTCGTGTTAGCGTGTTTTCGTTTTAGCGTGTTTTCGTGTTTGCGTGTTTTCGCACCCTCGTGTGTGTGTGTGTGTGTGTGTGTGTGTGTGCGTGTGTGTGTGCGTGTGCGTGTGCGGGTGCGTGTGCGTGTGCGTGTGCGTGTGCGTGTGCGTGTGTGGTGTGTCTGGTGTAGTGTGTGCGTGTGTGTGTGTGTGTCGTGTGGTGTGGCGTGTGTGCGTGCGTACGTGTGAGTGTGGCTGCGTCGTACGTTGCGTGCGTACGTGCTGCGTCGTGACGTGCGTGCGTACGTGTGTCGTGCGAGCGTGTGATCGTGCGAGCATGCGAGCTTGCGTACGTGCGTGCGTGTGCGCGTGCATGTTTTAGTTTGATCCTCGTGCTAAAGCCGTGCTTGTCGATTGTATGTAACTGTAGGCACTATTGTTTTGACTAAAAGCTATAATTGGAAACGCTGCTCGCTATGCCCAGTCCGTGGAATTATGTTTAATTAGCTTTTTGACAGATGTACTTATTTATGATAAGGTCAGGCTTGCATGTAAAATAATATAGAGGCGAAACTAACTAGCTAATGTGTTTTTGCTGCTACACGTATCACAGTATTGAAGATTCTGTTTATGTACTAGAAAACGTACTACAGTCTCGAAACAGAATGCAGGAAAAAATTGAAGGAAATGAATACGGTACAACTTCTGCGAACGAGCTGAAATATTTGAAGCGTGTGCAGCACTTCCAGAGCAGTGTTGAAACCAGTTAATTTAGGGCTAACCTCATGTCCATGTAATAACAGTGTCTGATAAAAGCTGTCAGGGGTTATGAGCTACTTTTATAGGTTGTTACAATATAATCGATCAAGGTGAAGACGATGAGGTGATTGTATCTCAAAATCTCGATGATGATGATACTCTCCATGAAATTTCAAATAAAATTAGATTACGTCACTCTTATTTCAGATTAGAAATTTTTTTAAACGTTGAGTTGATATTGCTATTAATCCCAACTGATAAAAACCCATATAACGTGAATCACATGTGTGTGTGTGTGTGTGTGTGTGTGTGTGTGTGTGTGTGTGTGTGTGTGTGTGTGTGTGTTGTGTGTGTGTGTGTGTGTGTGTGTGTGTGTGTGTGTGTGTGTGTGTGTGTGTGAACGCAATTGAGTATACAATAGTTTTATGTAACCTGAAAATTCAATTATTTAAAAGTAATTTCCGCGTGAGCAAAATTTTTTAAATATTCATGTGTTTTGAATATAAAATTTTTGTAAGTACAATATGATTGTTAAAATCTGAGCAGCGGTATTCCGGTTTTTCTGTATTACTTTCTAAAATGGTTAATGATCGGAATGCCTGTTTATATCCAGCCATTTGCAAATCGTATTTTAGTGAGACACGTATATAAAAAGTTTCAGTTTAACGTATGGTACAGTTGAAGGAAAAACGGAAAAAAGGTAAGCGTATTATTTTTAATATATGTTTTTTACCTGATATTGCTAACATGTATTATTACGCAGGATGACGTCATAAGATCAGCTCTGCAAAATAGGAGGTACGCACGTATTCGTGGATTTTTAAACTTGTAGTTATTGTTAATTCATGTATAATAATAAACCATTAAAACCTTTTGCTTTTTATTTCCATTATAGCAGTTTGATATTCTTAAGACAAGTTAATTTAATTTAACTCTATGTTATATAAGTGATTATTACTTTCCATTCTTTTTAATGGGGTTTTTACAGCGGTTAATGAACACGTTACAATGAAACAATTTTTGTGTGTATGTAATTGAACATGAAAATAAATCAAATACGATGTTCCGAATGTATAGGTGTAGGTGGTGACTGTTTAGAGAATCTGCCTATACATAAAGTATCATTGCATTAGGGTAGAAATTATTTTATTACTTCACGTCATGTTTAATTAGACTTTAATGTATTCAATTTGGACTGTAATCTGGTTTCCGCAAACTGCAAGACAATTTCAGTTGATTGATTGATTGATTAAGATTGATCTGGTGATCGAGCGTGATTTGTTTGAGATTGATTAATTAATTGATTTGCTTGTTTGTGTGTGTGTGTGTGTGTGTGTGTGTGCGTGTGGTGTGTGTGTGTGTGTGTGTGTGTGTGTGTCTGTGTGTGTGTGAAAGAGAGAGGGGGAGGAACAAACAAGATAGAGTAAGAGAGAGGTGTGCATTATCAGCTTCTATTATAGAAAATGTTAATCTATACGCCACTAGGTGGCTCTAAAATCAATTTTTACCCAAAGGGGCCAGGGCGGAGACCATGATACAAGTCTTGTCTTACAAGAACCTCCTTATTAGAATACATTTTTGTATGATGGGGCGAAGCTGTAAGATTAAGTTAGAACCCTCATACAATTGCATCAAGGGTGCCTCGAAAGAGCTAAGCTCTACATTTGTCTTATAAGGTTAGGTTCCCACACCATCTCCGGTCAGGGGGGCGAAGGCCTGAGAACAAGTTACGAAGCCCTACACGTGTCTTACAAGAACCTCCTTATTAGAAATACAACGTTTTCACGTATAGGTAAAATATCATCCAATAGCATGTGACCATTTTAAAACAATAGGATCGATAATTTTAATAATAATATATTATTAATTATGCAATTTCCAACATTGTATGCGTGTGCAATTGCCTAACCTTCAGGGGCACTGCTCTTAATATAGCCAGAAGGACCTTAATACCATCAAAAATAACCCTAAGACCAACCCCAAGTCCAAGTCCAGCTCCACCCCCAGCCCCAAGACCTAGCCCAAGGCCTACATCTACCCCTCACGTGAGCATGTGCAAAAAGGCTCTAATTAGGGTTGACCCATAGAGTTGAAAATATGTGCTCACACGCGGGCGGCCCTAAAATAAGGGGTGAAAAAACACATCATACACGTGAGCTGTCATAAAATAGGGGTGAAAATACACGTCCTATACGTAAGCGAGTAAAAATTAGGGTTGAAAGAAGGGGCCTTCGAAAAAGAAAGGATTGAAAATACGGTCTCACACGTGGGTATATGTAAAAAATAATTAGGGTTGAAAAGGGCCTCCGAAAAGAAAAGGGTGGAAAATACTGTCTCATACGTGGGTATGTAAAGAATAGGGGTGAAAAAATACGTCCTACACGTAAACGAGTAAAAACAAGGGTGTAAAATGCGGTCCCCCACGTGGGCATATAAAAAAGTGAAAGGGGCGGGGTTTGTGACGTAAAAAAAAGTGGTGGGGATAGTGTCCGTGTTCTACTTATACCATTCCTTTAAAATAAGAAAGTAGGTTATGTACCACTATTATGGAACACTTTGTATATGCGAAAATATTTTTAAGTTACAGCGTGCTTGAATTCAAACAACTATTGTGTAAAACTTTTCTTCTACTTTACACAGTTAAGCCGAAAATTCACTTTGACGCACTAATGAGCAACCCGGTTACAAAAAGACAAAGAGAGAGTTATACACAACTACAGAAATTTAATTAAAGCAATTTGATCTGTTATAAATACATGCAGAAACTCTAATGCATTTACCCAAGCGTAGTTAATCGCCGACGTTTCTCGAGACGTAATGATAAACTTAAAAATTAGTAGGTGTAGATGTGTTCTTACCTAACTAAAGAAACATAGCTTAATGGTTATACCTCTAACAATAATCCTTAACGCCCGTCTCTATCTTGCCTATAGTCTCTAAGATTTTGGAATAGTCTTGTATAATCAGATAATAGTATACTTCGAAAACAACACTTTTTCACCACAAGCAATGTGATTTTCGTAAAGGACGAAATACTTAAAATGCTGTTATGGAATTCACTAGCAGTATGTTAGCAGGATTCGTTAAAAATGCCCTCTGTAGCGACTTACCTTGCTCTCTCAAAAATATTTCACTGCGTCAATCATGAAATCCTTATCAACCAAGTCAGACATATGTATAATTTCCGTCCTTTAAGTTGCTCATTAATTTCGACATATCTCAACAACAGAACTCATTATGTTCTCTTTAAACAATAACTTTCTAATAAGCTACCTGTAACTACTGCAATACCCCAAGGATCCATTTTAGGTTCACTATTATTTGTTATTTATGTTAATATCTTTATGCGTAAACTTGATTAACAGTTGGTGTGCATCTAATAAACTCAAACTTAATGCAACTAAAACGGTAGTAATATACTTTTTAACAAATAGCACAATTGTTGATTGTGGTTTCAACGCTACGTTCATCGACACGCTTTTAAAATATAAATCCCAACGGCAAAAGGATGAACAAAGCCATTTTTCTACTCCAGAGATATAGTGTCAAAAAAGGTTATTTTGACTGTATATTACTGTTTAATCCAGTCCAACTTACATTATGACATTTTAGTTCGGCGTCAGAATTACTGGCGGGCAAGCATTTTTTAAAGTGCAACGTAAAGCCCCACGGATATTTGCTGTAATCGGCTATCCTGACAATTACAACCAAGCTTTCAAGAAATTCGAGGTATTGACATTCCCATATATACAGGGTGTAACGGATGCTGATGGCCAAAATCCAGGGGGTTATCATACAATTAATTTGCAATAAAAAATTCTTATAAGATTTTTTTGGAAAATTGATAGTTGTTCTTTTATTTAACATTTCTTGTTTTCCAAAAATTGTTTACTTTTTTCCATAGCTATATATATATATATATATATATATATATATATATATATATATATATATATATATATATATATAATAATCCACATCAAATTTAGACATTTCATCGGAAAGAGCGTTAAATTTGCTACAAGACAAGTATTTACTGGTGTTAAAAAAATCTTCTACACCAGGTGCTGTAAAAGTTATATATAATAATTATGAAGTGAGCAAAATTAGTGGTATCTTCTTATTCGTAGTAAAGTCAAAAATGTGTTAATGAGGACGTGCTTTTTCTTCTGAAAAAACTATTGCATTTAGTAAGCTTTTCAACGATATATCTTATATATAACTTTTGAGTTTTTTTGCGGCAATATCATGGTCTAAAATAATAAAATCGTAAAATCGAAAATACACAAACCTTATATTACTGGATTTTAAGGCTATTTTAGCTGAATATTATGATATTTGGCTTCTGGGAGGCCAATAAACTGTGTCATAACGTTCTATTAATCTCTCTCGATAACGTTCGTTTAACCATGCCCCAGTCTCTCTGCTGTTATAACCGGGCAAGTATCCATTTGAAGTCAGGAATTAATTCCAATATTTAAAGAAACAGCATGGAATTCACATGTATGGTCATTATGACAATGAAATATGCTACCTCTGGTAAATATTGAACTTGAACAGGGATGAAATGATAAGGGTGAAAGTCATTCCTTGTAAGACTTCTGTGAATTGACGTATGTGAAATTCTTCAGTCATATTGCTCCATGTGCGTACTTTTTGTGGGAGTTTCATCAAAAAGCTTTTTTTTAACTCTCCCTGTTTCTCCTATAATTCCAAATATAGTTACAAACTTGTTTTTATTTAGAATGCGTCTTTCAAGAGAGATAAATGCCAAGGCGGCTCTGAAAAACCACATTGACACAACTGTCAAAGCATAAAATTACTTTAGCGTTCTTGTTGATTAATGAAGTATCTAAATTGAAGTTGCCACGTTTTTTCACAAATACTTGTCTTGTAGAAAATTTAACGCTCTTTCCGATGATATATCTAAATTAGATGTGGATGTAGGAATATCAGATATGCTTTTATATTTATGGAAAAAAGCAAAAAATTTTCAAATCAAGAAATGTTAAATAAAAGAATAACTACCAACTTTCCAAACAAATCTTATAAAATTTTTTTGTTGCAAATTAGTTATATGATGAACCCCTGAAGCTTGGCCATCAGCATCCGTTACACCTATATATATATATATATATATATATATATATATATATATATATATATATATATATATATATATATATATATATATATATATATATATATATATATATATATATATAGGTGCAGCATTAGTGCGTTGAAGTACGTTATGTCCGTTATTAAAGGAGATATCAAAAAAAAGTTCTTTACAAAAATTATGGGCAACTTCAAACTTCACATTATAAAATTATTTTCGTATTTACAGGGTGTTACATATTACCAGGGTGAACCAAACATACTTTTTTTTTAAATGGGACACCCTATACATTATTGCAAATTTAGATTAAGCTCATCTCCCCCATACTTCCTATATTGGGTTTTATTGCGAGCCAAAACTGGAACACATGATTTTGTCAATTTTTTCAAATGTTTCAAATGTATTTTATTTTAAAAAGTGAAAATACACTTTATGTTCTTTCATTTTTATTAAGTACTCCCTATAGCTAAAATCGTTAATTTCTGAGATATTTTCAATTTAATAACAGAAAGAGATTCTTTTTTAAATTTCTTTTATAACAAGTTAGCCGTGAATAAACAAAAGTGTGACAAATTATTATAAAAACTTCAAAAAACATCAGTTATTAAGACAAAATTCTTATAAAATTAATCACGGCTTTTCAGGTAGGAATGTTTAATTCGGATTTATTTTTTTTAGAATATGAAACTTATCAGCTGCTTAATAATATCTACCTAACGGTTCTAATAATGATCGCATGTAAATCAGGTGAATTGTTACTACCGAACATAAAAATACATATTCTTTATTGTTTAATAAATTTATGCATTATTTAATTAGATTTATTTCGAGCAGTTTATCATAAAATTACCTAGAAAATAGCTTCTTTAATACAATTGTTTATTTGATTTCTATAGTTCACTTTCGCTTCTTACATATTTCATTAAAAAGTTTACACAGATAACGATAGAAAAAGTGTGTAACGTTATTAAAATACTTTCTTAGTAATTTTAATATAATCACTTATTTCTCAAACTTGAATAAAATTAGCAAATTTGTTTGTACAATCGGCAATGCCTTGATATAAACCTAAGTTTGCGTTTTATAAATTTAAATAAACTATGAAAATGGGAAAATGAATAAACTTGAAAAATTGTAAAAAAAAAACGTTTGCCCATTAATTTGTCTTTGTTCATTTATTTGTAACAACATTTTCAAAAACATAAATTGAATTTAAATCTGAGTAACTAAAATTGATTTTTTTTATTTTTTTGGATAACGCATTAGTAGAAAATAATACATGATATTTGTAGTGTTAATTTTATTATTATAGTAAAACGTACATACAAGTGTAACAGTTTGAACGTAATTTTTAGAAATACGTCATTGACTTTTTCGTTTTAAATGTATTTTACTTTTTATTTGGGAACACATCTTTCCTTACAATGTTTTTCTAAAAAGAGATCAACTTCTTTTGAATTGGGATATAACGAATCTGCGTTTAAATATTTTTCAAAATGTCATTTATTAAATGTAATCTCTAAATATTTGTTTAAAATTATTTTAAACACAGCCTTTACAAACCAAAATAACCTAATTAGATTTCTAATTAATACTAAAAATAAAATTGACCCATTACAAAAGTCTGGAGTCTACCGTTTAGACTGTTTAGTAACATGTGTAGGGCAAACGGGAAAATCCAATAAAATACGAATAAAAGAATATAGTAAAGATTTTCATCTTTACTATATTCTTTTATTCGTATTTTAATGGATTTTCCCGTTTGCCCTACACATGTTCAAATGTTCAAAAACTGACTGTTTAGTCATCAGTTTTCGAACATTTAAGCAAACGGGACATACAACAAATTATAAGTCAGAATTATTAAGTTTCTGTCAAAAAGGTAGGTAACTCAATTTGTTGGAAACTTTGGAATTTAATAAATTAAATAAAAATGGCATGTATATAGTTCTTAATGACCAGTTAGAATTAAATACCTGTCCTATATTAAATATGTAAACCTGTATATTTAGATAGGTATATGTACTGTAAATTATTTTATTGCAAATAGTACACATGATAATGCGATTCTAGGAAAAAAAAAAGTTGGGAAAATAAAGCCTTGAAAAAAAGAGCCAGGGAAAAAAGGCCGCGGAATAAAAAGCCGGTATATGAAAAATATTTTATTAAATTTCATTCATTTGTATAAAGCAACTATTTTTTATTCCAGTATCTACATATTAATCACTCCGGTCTAAATCTAACGGTATAACTAACAGCTCTGAAAAGTCTTCTAAACTGCGCTCGCCATTTGCGTATTGCCGACAATGATCTGCCAACCACGATTGCATTACTTCACAAGCATTCCTTTTCTTCTATTTTTCAGTTACTCCAAGATTTTGTTGTTCAACATTGGTATAGCCTGCAGCAACCTTTTGCTGCATCTTTGTGATTGAGGTCCACACAGAAGGATGTTTACGTCCAACCAGATTGTAGAAGCGGTTGTTCCAGCCTTCTGTTTGATTGTTTGTGCGATCATTTCCCTCTAATGTGGCGGTGTTAACATTCCACAATTTTGGTGGAAACATCACCGAAATGTTGCGCATTGTAATCGCCCCCCCCCCATTTTCTTGATTACCAACTCGCCGAAAGGTTCCCGAAACGTAAGTGGTATCAAAGTAATTTAAGAGATCTTCAGCTTCAGGAAGTACAATTTCTCTCAAGTACGCCATTCCTTGTTGTATATCACCCAGACGGAGAATCGCCAAACCGTCCATCATCCCGCAAAAACGGTTGAGGTTATCGTTTTCTCTGTACTGGATTTCAAATCCCAACTATTGAATTTTACGATGGGTGCTTTGAGCCAAATGATAAAAGCACCCCCGTATGTAACATCTTCTCCAATAATAGTTTTCACGGCTTCCATTGTAGCTTTCTCGAAGTCTAAGTGAATCGTCGTAGAATCGGGATACAGGCCTCTCTGGCTATACTGATCAATGATACATTGTAGAATCTTTTCATATGTACTTTGAGTTTTCCTTTCTAATAAACAGTGCCGTGATGAAAGCTCTATTTAATTGAATCCTTACTACATACAACTGCATGAATAGAGATGGCACAAGCGAAAAGTTTCCGTCCATATACCACTCTGACAGATGTTGTAAGGGCGAATCCGTAGCAAAAATTATTATTCTCTCTGGAGCCTCACAACCATTATCACTAAAAAAAAAATCTTTCAGCCTGGATTCCTCCGGTAGTAGTCCACTCACCTAGAAAAACATATAGATAATTATTCAGTTGAACATGTCACTAAGAAAAAGACCGACGTACCTTCAACGGTAAGGCTTTTTAAAGTTTCTGGCATCTTCGGAACATTTCTGACTTTTGATTCCTGAGAGTTCTTCTTGTAGAATCTTCTAATGATTGTACTGCTTCTGCGAAAATTTGCACAGGCTTGACTAAAGCGTCTTTTCCCCTGGCTTTCACACTAGAAACAGATAATTTTAGTATTTTTTTGGCATTGCAAAATTTTATGGTGCACATAGATATCAGTGCCACTACGAACAATTATATATATATATATATATATATATATATATATATATATATATACATATATATATATATATATATATACATACATATATATATATATATATATATATATATATATATATATATATATATATATACAGGTGTCCAGTTTAAGATGAAATGCATGGGGATATTGGAAACCGTTAGAGATACGAAGATGGTTAAATGGAGAAAAGTTGCGTCATTATATGCCCAAGAAGTAACCATGGTTACATGTCAAAAATCCTTCCATTTACTAGACACAGGGTGATAACTGAAAATATGCGTTTTCTAAAATCGCTATATCTTGTTTCTTGCAAGAGATACATCCACGATTTTTGCAGGATGGGGTAACAGGTAGCGATTTCAAAATGATTTTGAAAAAAATCTAGGCCTACTAGATTTTGAGATAATGCACGTAACTTTCGATTTTCTTATGGACGCCATATTGGATTTTTGCATTTTTGAATTCTTCATAAAAAATGCTTTTCAACCATATATCATATGTTTATAATCTGCCAATGAGAAAGTGTCAAATTACACAATTAAATTTATATCAAAGCAACCTTGACATATTATGTATTTTAATTAAATGAAAATTAATCTACAAATTAAACTAACTATTGAGAACAATATTATTGATTATTAACATAAATCATAATAATAAAAGTGACAAAAAACAACAAAAAATAAAATTTAATATTATACTGAATTTTACTATTAATTAATCAAATGCTCGAATAAACCTCCATTCTCTTGCAATAATTGAATAGATGGTTGATTGGCAAAGGCCTAGTTTGATATAAATTTAATTGTGTAATTTGACACTTTCTCATTGGCAGATTATAAACATCTGATATATGGTTGAAAAGCATTTTTTATGAAGAATTCAAAAATGCGAGATGATAAGGAACTCTTGTGATGCAGTGCTAACTCGATGCAGATGGTGTTTGCAGGAGAATGAAGGTTTATTCGAGCATTTGATTAATTAATAGTAAAATTCAGTATAATATTAAATTTTATTTTTGTTGTTTTTGTCACTTTTATTATTATGATTTATGTTAATAATCAATAATATTGTTCTCAATAGCTAGTTTAATTTGTAGATTAATTTTCATTTAATTAAAATACATAATACGTCAAGGTTGCTTTGATATAAATTTAATTGTGTAATTTGACACTTTCTCATTGGCAGATTATAAACATATGATATATGGTTGAAAAGCATTTTTATAAAGAATTCAAAATGCAAAATCCAATATGGCGTCCATAAGAAAATTGAAAGTTGCGTGCATTATCTCAAAATCTAGTAGGCCTAGATTTTTTCAAAATCATTTTTGAAATCCTCGCTACCTGTTACCCCATCCTGCAAAAATCGTGGATGTATCTCTTGCAAGAAACAAGATATAGCGATTTTAGAAAACGCATATTTTCAGTTATCACCCTGTGTCTAGTAAATGGAAGGATTTTTGACATGTAACCATGGTTACTTCTTGGGCATATAATGACGCAACTTTTTCTCCATTTAACCATCTTCGTATCTCTAACGGTTTCCAATATCCCCATGCATTTCATCTTAAACTGACATGTATATATATATATATATATATATATATATTTCTGGAAATATTCATCTTCTGGATTTTGTCGTATTTATATCGTAAAATATTTATTTCTACATTTCAGAAACTTATCTTTGTTTCCTTTTTCAACAATAATAACAAGTGTCATATATGTGAATTATGCAATCTAGTTTAATAAAGGTTGTGTCAAAGTGCGTGTTCTACTACGAGTAAACGGTCTATAGTAAGTAGTGTTATTGGTTGTTTGAATCTGTTGTTGCTCGTCGGATTTGGTGATTGATATTCTTGAAGAAGTATCGTTCTTCTTAATTAGATTCTTGCATATATCTGGGAGACGTAAAGCTCCAGTGCCCACTAGGGGGCGGTGCCGCCCCCGTTGGGAACCTTTGAAGTAGAACAAACTATCGCTGATGGCATTAGATTAAATACTGCTTATTTCCTTAAAAAAGCTACTCCACCTAAGCAAAATTTTACCGTCTTCCCAAGATTCACAAAGGTAGTAGTTGGCCTTTACGTCCCATTGTAAGCGCATTCAACTCACCAACACAAACTTGCACAATTCCTTGCAAAAATTCTACAACCTATGTGCGAAAGTACCAAATCGTATGTTAAAGATTCATTTGATTTTTTAAATAAACTTAGAAAAATTAATTTAGGTCCAATTGATATTCTAGTTAGTTTTGGCGTTACATCATTGTTTATAAAAGTTCCTGTTGAACATACCGTTAAGATTTTACAAAACAAACATTTACTAAACCAAGATTTGATAAAATTAATTAAACACTGCATGGGATCCACCTATTTTATATACAATGGTCAATTCTATAAGCGAATTAAAGGAGCTCCTATTGGTTCACCTCTTTCACCTGCGATTGCCAATATTTACATGGAAGATTCTGAAAGCAATGCATTAAATTTAGCAACACTTAAAAGTAAATGCTAGTTCGTTATTTGGTGGCATAGCTTAGAATTTCTCGATAATTTTTTGATATATCTTAACAACGTTCACCCTAACACCAAATTTACTATGGAAATAGAATCCAGCAATTACATATCATTTCTGAATGTATTAATAACAAAACTTTCAAATGGCAAATTTCGTCGCACTTTATATAAGAAACCCACTCATACTATCCCTTAATGCTCTTTCACATGATCATCCGAGTCAACTTTATTGTGTTGTTAAATGTTTAATTAATTGATCGCAAGAATTAGCTGATGAACACTCCAAGAAGAAATGAAATATGTAACAAATCTTTTACATAAAAATGGATACCCTATTTAGCAAATCAATAAAATTATGTATAACGAAACCTTCCATAGAACAATACCGGATCATTCTGAAAAGGAAACCAAGAAACTTGGAATGTTACCTTATATCAAAGAACTAACTGATCGTATTGGCAAACCAAAAAAATCAATTTCGTACCATTTTTAAACCATACAAAACTATTCAACAACTGTTACGTCACCCAAAAGACAATTTTCTTTGGTGAAAGTGAAGGAGTGTATGAAATATCATGTAATGTATGCGCATTTACATACATCGGTCAAACTAACCGCAAGTTACATGTTAGAGCTCAAGAACAAGTTATATATAAAGCAGTTTAACCCTTCTTCATTGGCAGCCCATCACCTGGAAACTAGACATTACATTAATACAAATGACATTAGATTACTTGCTCCTGTTATCCATACTCGTGAGAGAATAATCCGAGAAGTTATAGAAATCGAAAAACGCCTTTTAGCTCTCAATAAACTTGATGATAGTCTACGTCTCCCAGATATGTGGAAGAATCTAATTAAGAAGAATGATACTCCTTCAGGAATATCATCCACCAAATCCGACGAGCAACAACAAATTCAAACAACCAGTTACACTACTTCTCATAGACCCCTTACTCGTAGTAGAACACGCACTTTGACACAACCTTTATTAAACTAGATGGCATAATTCACATACATGACACTTGTCATCATTCCTGAAAAAGGAAACAAAGATAAGTTTATGAACGTAGAAATAAATATTTTTCAATATAAACACCAGAAAATTCAGAAGATGAATATTTCCAGAAATAAAAATAGCCGTGCAAATCTTAACGAAAAAATATATATATATATATATATATATATATATATATATATATATATATATATATATATATATATATATATATATATATCCAATATAGGTTTCATTAACTAAGTGGAGAACTTTATTTTGCAAAGTATGGTTTTGTAACGACAAATGCACATTTTAAAAATAATTTGACTAATACAGGATGAATTCTTAAAGCACATTCGAGAATATTTTTTTAAATAGAATACCCTATGTATTCTTCTTTATCAATCTGCTTTTAATTCTCTTTTCTAAACTGTTTGAGTTTTTGGTTTTGGATGACGCACTGTTGAGTTATTGAAGAAAATGTAAAAAAAACCGTCGCGACACATACTAAGTCAATGCCATAGTATTACGACTAGTTTAGACAACAAATTTGATAATTATGCAGCCAATAAATGTACTGAACTTACAAAATAACCAAACTTAATGTTGTCAAATGGGGTGTTCTTCACGATGCAATTAATTTAGAAATTTTCAAAGAGCGTTTACTCGATTTTTTCAAATGAAACATCCTGTATATTATGGAATTTTTGGAATGACTCCATAATTGCGTTCCATTTTTGTTAATTAAAGTCAACAATTTCAGGGATATTTTCACTTTTTCATTACAAAGCGATAATTTATTTGTTTCCGGTTCCATCTAACGTACTGATCAGATTCTGATACGTCAAGCGTTTCGTCAAACAGAATCAAAGAAATACAAAAGATATCACCTTGTAATTTAATTGTAGGTAATATTCACAATAATTCTCTTTGCGGCCTTGTCAGAAAGGACCTATTCACCTCTTGTAACATTTCGGTGGAAACTGTTTCAAAATCGTGCACTATACGTTGCCTCATGTCGTCTACTGTAGTCCAAGGCGTCTTGTACACTATATTTTTTATGTACCCCCATAGTAAAAAATCCATTTTCGTCAAGTCTGGGGATCTAGGTGGCCAACTAATAGAACCACTTCGGCCGATCCATCTATCTTCGACTTCTTGATTAAAAAAGCATCGTTCTTCTAGTGCAAAATGTACTGGAGTACCGGCGTGCTAGATCCACATATTTTCCCTTACAGCTGGAGGAACGTTCTGCAGAAGCTGAGGGAAGCCACATTGCAAGAAATACAAATATCGCGCACCGTATAGATGCTCATGAAAGAAATGTGGTGCAATTATAAAATTGCCAACATTTGCAGTCCATTGTCTCTGCTTATCAACCGCCCTCACAATTATTGGGCTTTTTACTGCATAATGATAAATATTACGAGGGTTTGGGCGATACGTCAATAAATAATACTTTCAGGAAGAAGTTAGGTGACATTCTTTCTAGTCTTTAAATCAGGCCCCAATAGTTCTTGATGAAAGGATATACTGTAGTCGTGATATTTAATATTTTTAAATCTTGCTAATAATAGATCGTGGTCCTCCTTTCACATTTTTCATAACTCACATTTGGTGTTCTAATGAACCTTTATTTAAATCTTTCCAAACTTCTAAGTGAAGGATGTCTTCTGTCAGGATACCTTTGGCGCATATATTCGGTGAGTTGACAAACAATTTTGTTGGACAGATCCCATTTTGAAGATCTTGTCAACGAGCTCATTTCTTTCAAACTGCATATTGATCACTAAGAACCGGGTTGATAATATGTATATACAACAAGCAACCAGAAAAACTACTTACCCACTAATCCATTCCTGAAAGAATACAAATACAAAGGTTCTAACATAGCAAAATCTGACCGGAAGACTAGATCGAATCTAAAACAAATAATTTATCTGTTTGTAATGAAAAAGTGAGGAAATTATTGACTTTAGGTATAATACATTATGGACACAAATGGAGCGTAACTATTGAGTCGTTCCAATAATTCAATAATATACAGGATGTTTCATTTGAAAAATTGAGTAAACGTTTTTTGAAAATCTCCAAATTTATTGCATGGTAAAAAACACATTGTATCATACAATTACAGTTTCATTATTTTGTAGGTTCTGTACATCCCTTGGCTGCATAATTACCAAATATGTTGTCTAAACTGGTCGTAATACTATTGCATGGACTTTGTATGGTGAACCTTGTCGCGACCAATTTTTTTACATTTTCTTATATGACTCAACAATGCGTCATCCAAAACAAAAAATTGAAAAATTATCATAAAGAGAATTCAAAGCAGATTGTAAAACATGAAAAATATATAGGGTGTTCTTTTTAAAAAAAATTATTCTCGAATATGATCCGCTTCAAAAGTTCACCCTGTATAAGTCAAATTATTTTAAAAATGTACGCTTTTCGTTTCAAAACCATTTTTGTAAAATAAATGTACCCTCTTTTAGTTAATGAAACCTACATTGGACTTTGTAACTAATGAGCAACTCATTTTTTTAAATTAGGTTAAGTAAATAAAATACAACAAAAAATGAGTAACTGGTACTTTAATATGACATGTAACCTTAGTAAACAATACAACGGTTTATTTGTTTGTAGATTTAATAAAAGAAAATAATATCTGCTGATTAATTTCAGCGTAAGAGCCAATCAAATAGTACTTAACCTTTCGCAAAGGTTTACGATAGTGAGCTGGTTCTTAATCGATAACTAAGCTATAAAGACGATTGAAACTGCGTAACTGCAATGTAATAGTCATTTATAGTTACCCATTTCAACAAACATAACTGAAATAAGGCTATACACTCAAACGTTTTTATCTTAGGAAACATTAACAGCTGTTTACGTTTCATTACAACCGTATGTAATCTTCAGAAACAATATTTGAATAACTTTACTCTACAGTTCGTAAATCAATTAATCTAATTTGGCATGTTTTTATTTTAGAAAACATTAAAAAGAGAGCTATTTGCTTTTCATTACAACAGTATTAAAACTTCCGAAATCATATTAGAATATTTACTCTAAAGTTCGTAAATCAAGTCATCTAATTTGCCCACTTAAAGGATACATACTTGTCATATACTCAAAATAAAGTGAACACATATTGAAATGACTTGCGGTCGACAACTTCATTTCATAACGATACGATAAGACAAAACATCAGGTAATGTAAGATAAATTTCCAGCTCGATTCAATAATTTACATGGCGTTATTCGACCACGCTTTCTTCATATGAAATTAAAACCATATATCTTGAGATACAGTGATACGAAATTTTTTAACACAAGGGAGGGTTTTCCCGGGTTAGATATAATAGATACAGAAATGTAATTAAAAGCAGTGGCCTACCTTATTTAGGGAAGTCAACTTAAAATACGTGTATGGTGCAAGATAGACGGAACGGAGATAAACTCAGGTTCGCCTTACGCATTCGACAAAATTGATGTGGCCAAATTATAGACGATAACAATATATACACAGGAATTTGTAACTATATACACTAAGGAGAAAATATCGACATACCCACCAAAATTTAATTATTGAAAAAGAACGAGATGCCTAAATATACCCAAGTGATGTAAATATATTTACAAATAATAACACAAACTTAAAAACTCGCTTTAAGGTAACGATAGTCAAAAATTAACACGTTACACGAAATTATTGGATTAACCTATAATTACTAAAATACTATATTTTGAACTAAATCGCTAAACCCGGATTTACGAAGAAGACAGAGCCCAAACGTTGCACCATAAAATTTGACCTAGATCCATGTTGCAATAAATGCTATTGATTAAATAGTGATCAACCAATAAAGAATTGTTCCTCTAATCATTTATTAATAGATTCCTTAATTCAAAAAAATTTAACGTTAATAGATTACTTTAAGCATTGATATTAGTACAGGCAACCAACATTACAGATGTCAAACAAAACTGAATATACTATACCAGCATAGTAAATGACACGAGTTTTGACATACTTTATAACCCATTAGTAAACAAGTTAAGCTTTTTACTTTTATTAATGATTTTGTTGGTCATTCTTAGTAGATTTGTTTCCTTAAATACTAAATCAGATGTACTTTTTATCAAAGATAGTTACTTTTTTTACCATTACGTTCGTTAAAATGGACACTGTCCCCGTTGATCAGTTAAAGGTACAAGATCCCCAATAACAATAAACAACAAAACTATTTACTTCCAAGAATTTATTCATAAGTAATACAAACTAATCAATGTGATATTATTTAGAACATATTTTTGGATGTAATGCGTTTTCTCGCATATAAATTTACTTTTCTTTCCACAGTGGCCACATCGACGCTCAGTTTCGTTGTATATTATTATGTGTCCCAAATTGTCATATCTTAGATCCCTAATTATAGAAGTGCTCAATATACGACCTGGTTTTGGCTTAGTCCCAAAAGATCTCAAAAAACTCAAGGCAATATATCTTCGAAAGTCCTGATTCTGGTTCGGTAGGAAGCAACCAACATCCAACTTATCAACTTCGCCCATACCTTTATTATAACTCGAAATCGTTTTGGGTTGGGGAACTGATTTTTTCGATTTTGTAGTCCTATCCCACCGACATCTTTTTCTTCAAAATTAGAAATAACTGATACAACTTTATTATCCTTCCATTGAACTAGCACTGAAGTATCGTTTCTAAAAAACTGATAATCACCTCGGATTGCCTTATTCCAAGTCTTATAATCAACTGGACACTTTTGTAATCTGTTTTCCCGTATCCTACCAGTAGCGCAGTAATTGTCATTAGACAAATGCCACATAAGTGGCCGATGCCAAATTCTTTTTTTTAAATGAATCTTTTCCCGTATAAATACTGATACCGTACATAAATCCGTTGCTTGAACAAAGTGCCCCGTTTTTAAAGCCAAACCGTATTGATTTTACAAATGGTCTTAATTTAAATAGTCGGTCCTCCTTCATTCGCTGGGTGTTATCATTGTAAATCAAGTAAAAGAACATGATTATTTTATTAAATCTCTTCAACCTCAAAGAGTTCTGTATAATCTTGGGTACGTCTTCATCACTGGACCAATATATTCTTTTATTCGAATATTTTCCATAACCAGACAAAAGTAGAACGCCAAAAAAAACGAACTGCTCTCCTACAGTTGTATTTACTTCACTGTTATTCTAAAGTGCGTATTTGTTGCCTTCCTCGATTATTAGAGTCAACAATTTATCGTCGAAGAAAACTGTGAACATTTCTACAGGTGCAAACGCATTTTCTTGCTTCAGGGGATAGTTCCTTCACAGTGATTGAGGATAGAATTTCCTTTCCACGACTTCTTTACTTTTATTCATGTTTTTCTGCAGTGTGCTTAAAGGTATAAATCTTCTAGATCCCAATCATCTTCGTCCAATGGAACAACTTCACATGGTTTATAGAGAATATCCCGTGGCAGATGGTTTACGTTACCGTCGTGTTCGTCGTCGGACTTATCACTATCTTCTTCAGTTTCATTGCCATCATCGGGAGGGGAACTAATAAACATTACCAGCTGTATCATTGTCGTCTTCCAAACAGTCTAGTAACTAAGCCAAAGTCAACCTGGTAATGACAGTAAAATTATTTACAAAATGATCGTAGGGGACAACGTCCGTTTTAACGGACATGGCGTAAAAATCATTATAGAGAAAATGTTTGATATACAGGGTGTGGCGCACTTTAGAAGAAGCCATACGACCGGCGTTACATACTTTAAGAAATGGAGAGGCGGCTTCAGCTTGGTATCAGCAAGATGGGGCACCTCCTCATAACTTTGGGCCTGTTGCTCAGCATCTTTACGACGTGTTTGATAATAGATGGATTGCCAATCAGAGTCCGTTTTTCTCTAGATTTTGGTATTTGGGGTTACATTAAAAATCAGGTATTTTCCAAACCTGTTACGACAAAGGAAGATATGATGCAGAGAGTCTTACTTGCTTTTAATTCTCTAACACCCGACCGTATTTCCAGAATTACAAGGCATAACTTAATGAAAAGGATTCATAAATATTTAGAAGTAGATGGTGCTAATTTTGAACACTTATTATAAAACTTTATTTGTTTAATATTACATTTAGTTAGTTTTGTTTGTAAGTTATCTAATTAAATTAATACAAAATACCTAGTCCACGTTTTTAATGATATCCACAATTAATAATCCTTTCAGGCTATTGGTTACTTTTCAGAATTAATAACTTATGAAAAAATAACAAAATATCACCTTAAATAATGGAAATCATGGCCTACTCTTTACTAATGTTGAAATAATTAAGTGTTGTTATGTTTTAACTAAGATAATGAAATATCTCAAAAGTGGTTAGATTTAGGTATAGGGAATACCGATACCAAACGAATTGGCTTAACAAAAAACAGCGGAAAATGTAATAAAATACAGGGTGTTCTATTTAA
This sequence comes from Vesta saturnalis, assembly GCA_036346205.1. Classification (NCBI taxonomy): domain Eukaryota; kingdom Metazoa; phylum Arthropoda; class Insecta; order Coleoptera; family Lampyridae; genus Vesta; species Vesta saturnalis. The sequence continues at coordinate 879,964 of JARFJB010002015.1, read as the reverse complement.
AGTAAGCAACTTATAAATGATTTAAATGGTGCATGTTGGCGGCTAAGTTTAAAACACCCTGTATGCAATACCAATGAGATGGATATATGGAGTTAACGGGCAAGTGCTTGTTGTTTATTGGTTACAATTTCACGTCACTAGCTTCGTTATTAATGGAGATATCATTATTCAATGTGGACTAGGATTTTTTCAAAATTTTTAAAAAAATCGAAATATCTCGAAAATACTTCATTTTTGGCATAGGACATTGTGCACAAATTTTATCTAGAATTTCATGTAGAATTCGAAAATAAAATAAAAAATATTAGGTTCCATTTAAAATAACAAAGTTGACGTCTACTCTTCGGTATAACCGGAAGTGCCACATTTAGGACAATATTATATTTGAACTCAGCGTCATCCAAAACCTACGGCTTCGTAATTTCAGATTTTTAACATAACTGTGTCCGCTATTACTTTGAACCAAAACTCTTCGCGCCGCACCCTGTATATTTTGCAAAATTTCAATTTTGATTGCTAATCAAATTGCTAATAAAATTAAAAAAATAATAAACGTTATGTGTATGCCAGATCCATTAACTCAACCGCCATTTCTGGACGAATATAACGAAGGATGTTCCAATGTATGTGATTTTCGGCAAGAGAGCTGCCGATCATCCCCACCAGTATATCAGAATCACACTTTTGCAGCGCGCCCGTTTAAATGGACTCTGTCCACTAATGGGTTTTAATAAATTTCATAAGCAGTCATTTATTTCATGAAGGTTCCTTGATTTCTAATAAAACTGGTTACTTGACACATAAGGTCCTCGATAAATCGGTTTTATTGGTTCCGTCGTAACAAATTGTTTGAAAAATAATTTTAGTAAAAATCAGTTCTATTCCAAAACATAAAAGGTAATATTTATGGAATGTATCAGTGTATTACTCAGTTTGTAACAGTAAATCCATATTTACATAGAATTTATTTTTATTTTACTTAATATTTAAAGTTTGTGTTCGTTAAATAACGTATTTAATCAAGTAAAATAAAATGTACCTGCACATCTAGGTTAGTTATCTATCCCATAGATAAATATGATAAGATTATATTCATTAGTCGCATTAGTAATTTGCGGATTGCTATGAACAGTGGTGATATCAATAATTTTACAAGTAATTAATTTAATATAAAGTGTATAATGATGTGCAAATTAAACATTCATCATGTCGGCAGTTAACACTAGTGCTATTAAGAGGCGTAATTATGCTACTATTAGAACAAATCGTGCATCGGGTGCGGTAAAAAGTTTAATATTAGAATATGAACAGGTTTTATCACCTGAAAAATGTGATAATATTGCAGCCAAAGTAATGGGCGGCGAAATAAGCACTACTAGGCCTGTTGGCTACACTAATAACCTTGTAAAACAACGGATTAGTGAGTTTAGTAAACGCGAAATTGAATGTAATAATGTAAATAAAACGTCAATAAATGATAAACTTAAAAAGTCAGATACAAGTTATCAAAGATCAAAATCAGTGGATTACATAAAAAGAAAAGGAAAAGATGAATATTGGCGTTTAAGACAAGTGCCTCCAAAAATTCAAACACAATTAGCCAAGGAAGGTGATAATAGGAAAAATTCACCAAATACCCCAGATGTTGATAAAAAATTGAAACAAAACAAAAGTTTACCACGAAAACTGTCTGATAAGATAAAAGATAACTGTGCTTCTATCCCGACCGACATTTTAAAGGGGTATGTAGTATCTTCAAACAAAGACAACATATTTACATATGAAGAAAACACACATTCCAAACATGCTATTGAATCCTCAGATCTCATAGACAAGCACAATTTGGAAATAGATAATACTAAATATGAAGTTAAAACAAAGTTTGAGACTAGTACTTCAGTTGATGAATTTGAAGAAATTGAAAATAAATTAAAAGATGTAGAGAAAACGATAGGTGAAATGAGAAGTACACTGAATGAACCTCTTACATTAGTAAAATTCATCATATTTTTACAAATAATATTGACAAAAATAGTGAGAATTCTACTGGTGTTGAACACCAGTTAGATAAATTAGATAGCATTGAAAATATTGACATATGTTTATATTATCACGATGATAAAACAAGCAAAAACGAGGACTTTGGAGAAGTTTCAAAAGGCGATTTAATAAATGCAGATTTTATAGAAGCTTATAATCAAGTGGGCTACGAACTACTTATTACAAGCGTAAGTTCTGTAAGAGACTGTTCTAACGATGCTCAATCTATAACTGAAGATTGTACGTTAGAATTAGTGGACGACATCGAATTAGCACACAGTGAAGACATTCAGACATTAAGTAACCAAGAAGGTAGATTTCTAAAAACAAATAGTGTAGACAACAAAATATATTTCACAACAGAGGAATTGGAAACTTTAATTCCCGACGATGATTACTCAGGTTACCTCTCTGATAATGATAGTCAAAAACTACACTCTGCTCAAGACATTAACGGATCAGATTTAGATATTAATATTAAAAAAACAGAAACTGTTGAAATTTTTTCTGATAATGAATATAAAACTGCTATAAAATCTGAAACGACAATTTATGACAGTTTTCAAAATCCCAGAATTGCTAAAGTAACTAGTATTACTAGGCGAGATCAAATACCCAATGCTAGCGTATCTGAAGAAGATATTAATAAAAACTTAGATGTAAAACCAAAGTAAGGATTGTTTTATACATTGGTATTGTTCTAAAATTACTTTTTTAGGATCACTTATATTATTGCAGAATTAATAGAGACTGAAAAAAAGTATATAAATCATATGCAATGTATTCTATTAGTAGGTACTGTGTGATATTTCGTAACTGATTGTATTAAAATTCCAATTTTAGGACTATTATCCTTACCTAAAAACTAGAATTTTTGGAATGCAGCGAGGATCAAAAGTTAAACCAATTTTTGGAAATATTAGAAATATTTATAACGAAACGTTACAATTTTATAAAACCCTTAAGAATTGTTCAACATACGTAGACATTGCGAAAACATTCATACGTTTTGTAAGTATTAAATTTTTCTGTGCTAATTCGCTCTCAAACGATGATATAGTGTTAATGGTACTGGCTACAATGATCATCAAATCTGCAACGACAAAATACGAACTGCTCTTCTAGCACAACACTGACCTATTACATAACAATTAATTGAGTAACTAACTATCCTAATAAAACCAATTTGCACCTAGTAATGCTATCAAATAAGGTATTTAACGGTATTTAAACTTATACTTATAAATGCAATTTAGGTGGGTAATGCCGCATTCACATGTCCGAAACAGAAGCAGCAACATAATTTTGGTGACAGACCCTTCATGTTTAGATTAAATGCTGTTACTGGGCAGCAAGAACGTTTCATATTACTTTCGCCTAAAGCTATAGCGTGACATTCATCCATCCCTCACCCAGCACTGTAAAGCGTTCAACAATACTAAGTAAATTTAAATTACTATTATGGGTCCAATCTTAATGAAACCTTTATTAACCTAATCAACCTAAAAAACTCCACCACGACCACAAAACTATAGCACGAGTTTCAGGTATCTATTCTGTTTATTTTTAAAAAGACGACAAAAAAGATACCTTTATCCTGGTGCGTCAAAACCGGTCCAAATTTTAATTTTTCCATTTCTATTGTAATTAAAACTCCACCGAGCGTGTCAAAAAAATATTATAAACATCTCTAATTACCGATCAGTAAATATGCACGCACGCTAATAGTAATACAATACCACACACACACACACACACACACACACACACACACACACACACACACACACACAACACACACACACACATCACACAACATAAGACACATATCAACACACATAAACACATCAACACAAACACAACACACAACATATACAACACACACAACACACACACACACACACAATTACAACACACAACAAACACACAACACACAAACAATACAACACACACAACACATCACACACACACAACACACACACATTAACATAAAATATACACATACACACAACAACAACACATACACACACAACACACACACAATACACACAACACATACAAACAATAAAATACACACACATAACACATACACACAACAATATATACAAATATAACACAACACACACATATAACAACACACACAAACACATACACAACACACAACACACACACAACACACAACACACACACACACACACAATATATACAACACAACACATACACACAACACACAACACACACACAACATACACACAACACACACACACACACAACAAACACACAACACACATAAAAAAACACACAACACAAAAACACACAAACACACACAAATATAACACACATAATAATACACAACAACAACACACACACACACACACACACAACACAAACACACAATACACACACACACCATACACACACACACAACAACACACACACACACACACAAAATAATAACAAATCACACACACATACACATATATACACACAACACACAACACACAACAACACATAACACTAACAACACACACAACAACACACACACACACAACACAAACACACACACACACACACACACAACATACACACACACACACACACACACACACACACACATCAAAAAACACACACACACATCATAGAACACCAATATACACATACAATACACACACAACACATATACACACATAAACACACACACACACACATACAACACAAAACACACACACACACACACAACACACACACACACACACAAACACATATAACACACAACTTATACATACACAACAACATCAACACACACCAACAATACTAATACACACACATAACACACAACAAATACACACACACACAAAACACACACACACAACAATCAACACATCACAGACATACAACAATATAACACACACATACACACAATA